>JAUZST010033414.1:0-28574 GCA_034779995.1 Parotocinclus haroldoi | reverse complement strand
CAAGATCAAAGACTGGAAACGACAATGAAAGATCCTACCTCACCTGTGGAAGGAATGAATGAATGAATGAATGAATGAATGAATGAATGAATGAATGAATGAATGAATGAATGAAGACCCCCACAAAACAAACCCAAATTATAAAGTGTAACAAGGAAAGCTTCGCACCACATGAAAGCGGGCGAAACTTATAAAGAGTCCTCGCTGATCGGGGACAGGTGTGCTCAATCAAGGCACGCCTGCGCAGTTGTCAGGCGTGACAAACGTGCACGCCTAAACTGCATCCAATGTTAAGAAAATGTCTAACGACGGGCTTTCTTGAATAGTGGGTTATAGAGTCAGCTAGAGGGATTTTGGAACGAGGTATGGACGCTTCTTCTACCCATTTTGGGTTGGCTATATTGTTTAGAGTATTAATCCAATATAACAAGCATCACTTATTGGATGCCCAATATTATTGGTTGATATTTGGCAAAGATAATCCGCCATGTACACAATGCCGTTGTAACATGTATTTCCGAATCCTATGAGTTTTTTTGTTTCAAAAAAATATTTTTAATATTTGTAAAAAAACCCTCTTTGTTATAAAAACTGGTAAACATTAAAAAAGGTATAAGACTTTCGGCATTATATTCATTTTAATAGTGTTGATGCTGCCACCTAGTGACAGTTGGAGAAGGCTCCATCGCTCTTGGTCTTACTTCAAAGAGGACACCAACGGAGGGAGGTTGGCCTTAAATAGCTAAAATGACGGGTGATCCATATTCCTAATTATTGGAGTTTATTAGTGCACATGTTGGAGGGTGGAGTTCATGTTTTTGCAGGTTAATATTATATCCTGATATGTTACTAAATGCGTTCAGAAAGTTTGAGAGTTGAGGGATGCTTGATCGAGGGTCAGCTCGGTACAAAATCAAAATGCACCTCTGATACCTGTTTCACTTCAAGTCGCAATTGCCAACGGCTCGACGGCTAATGCAAAGAAGAGGGGTGATAGTGGACAGCCCTGTCTAATGCCTTGTTTCAAAGAAAAATAAGAGGATACATTTGTGCATATTGCAGCCAATGGAGCAGAATAAAGCACATTAATCCATTGTATAAAGTTGGATCCAAAGCCAAATTGTTTCAGTGTATAGAAGAGGTAGTCCCACTCTAGCCAGTCAAAGGCCTTCTCCACATCAAGTGAGATTAATATCTCAGAAGTGTCAAAAGGAGTTGGGTTATACAGCATTTTCAGAAGTTAACGGATGTTATAGAAACCTTGTCTGTTTTTGACCAGTCTGATCATCTGATATTAAAGTGTGCATAAATGTTTCTATTTTATGGGTCATTATTTTTGCAAGTAATTCATTGTATATATTCAATAAAACATAAGTGGGTAGGAACCACATTTGGATGGATCTTTTTCTTTTTTTTTAAATTGAGGTTAAGACAGCTTGTTGCATGGTTGGGGGCAGCGTAGACAATAAAAACAATTCCTCAAGAACTGATATTAATAAAGGTGCACGTTCAGTGGCATTTTTTTTAATTCACTTGGAAATCCATTAGGTCCTGGGGCTTTACTATTTTGCATGGATTTTATGGCAGCTATAAGTTCAGCAGTTGAAAGGGTACTTTCCAGCTTCTCCACTTCCTCTTTACTAATCTGAAGTTGGTGTAATTTAGTGAAGAAATGTTTCAGAAAGAGATTTATCATTAAATGATTGTGTACAACTACAATGACAAAGAATAGTGCAGCTTGGCCACAATAACGCAAGTTTACTTCCCATAACCCTGTTTTGGAGACTGCAATACGACTTGTTGATAATAACGTCCTTATCCATGTTTAGCACTCATCTTCGAGACTTGAGCCTGGTTTCTCCGCCACATAAGTTATGGAGTTGTTAGATCTCCTCATTCTCCTTTCCATGTCCAAGCATTTTTTTTTATCACTGCTGTGACCTCTAGGTTCAGCTTAAGAACTGTTGCTTGCAGAGATGTCACTTCATCCGAACAAATGGAGAGGTTGGTTTCTATCTCTGTTAGTGTCTCTCTTGCAGCATTTAATTCCGATCGCACTGTTAGCCAGCTCTGCCTTAACAGCATGGAATTCAGTTTTAATGGCATCAAATTCACTCGCAAAAGTTTTTTTTTACTACCGATCTGATAAACTGCAAATTTCTGTCTTTGTATCCACTTTTTCTTTAAGGATGATGGCTCAAAGTCCCAAGGTGGTAGCCCTGTTAGCAACGCTATTTTTCCTGTATGTATACTGCCGTAAATCTACTCAACAGCGCTTTCTACTTTGCAAAGATAAACACAAGCAATAAAAAAGAAGATGCAGGCAACGAAAGACACCCTTTTAACAGATGAAAAATGCCAAAAGTAATACTTTAATGGCGAATTTAATTTAAGCTCACCAAACACGTCTTACTCCATGACTCAATTTTATTTGTTAATAAACATCCATTCCTGCTTTTTCAGGCCTGCAACACATTACAGACATTGGACTGGGGCTATTTATAGATAATAATGAATTAAAAATGAATGTATCATTTATGATAACAGCAGATGTCAACAAGTGAATAAAGTCATGATTTGGTACACCATTGGTGCCCACAAAAGTCTCTGAGGAGCAAAGCTGGCCAGATAATCTACAGTTTGTTAACAAATGTGTTGAAATGTTTCAAAGCAATGTTCCTCAAAGAAAGACTGGAAGGGATTTCCATATTTCAGTCCTAACCTTTTCTGATTTGGCTTGTTTTCCTTTGTCTTGTTGATAAATCCATGGGTATTCCGATAACAGATGTCGTTGTGAAGAAATTAATGTTGCTTTAAAATCTTAATGTACTTTTCTGCATTAATGCTGCCATCATAGAACTGAAAATGATCTCTGCCAAGGGCACTGACCCAGCCACATACCAAGAAAGGCCCTAGCTTTTAGACCTGTTCCTGATCATAGTCTGTATGATCCTTTTACTCTTTGGTCCAGATACTGATTCATCTAACTACAATACCTGTTTCAACTCATGGTCCATGCATGAGTATAAAAAATGGACTACGAACTGAAGTTGAAAAGGCTAGGACTGAAATATGTAAATCCCTTCCAGTTTATATTTTCGTTTTGTTGACAAACTGGAGATCATTTATAGATGCTGCTGTTGTACCAAATTAGAATTATAATCACCTGTTGACATTACTTGTTGGGAATCACATAATTATTTTTGTTAGCTTTAATTTGCCCTTGTTCACCATTGTAAAGAACACTGTATATTTTTAATTAGCATTTTCCATACTGTCCCACTGATTTGGGTTTGTATTAATCTTATAGGAACAAGGAAGTGGTAGGGCCACATGAGTAGTTATATATTTTCATGTTTTGTTGTTTATTACTTCATCATTTACTTTAAGTACATTTTCTGTATGAGAAAGTCAGTAGTCTGTAAAGCGCACCTTGTTTTTACCTAACTTCCTTCTTGCAAAAAATGTTGACATGTTTACCAATCTGGTGTTGCAATTGCTAATGTAGATGAACATAAATAAAACTACTTTTGTGTTTTGTATGCACTTATGAAGTTGCACTAATATTATAATAAATACACATAAAATATTTAACAGGTAACATTATTGCTAGATAATTTACAGACCATATAAACATATCTGAACTGCCAAACATTTATTTACAAACATTTTTCTAGACCTGGTTTTAGACCAGTTTTTTAAAAATTATGTTGGTTAGTGATTTTATGGTTTGACAAAATAATAACAAACAAACAAAAAATGACAAGAAAAACCCAACTTAAATCACTGAAATCTGCAGTAACTAGGTGTCATTATTGGTAAATGCATCTGATGTAATATTATGACTCACAAACAGGAAATTTCAGCACATCAATGTGAAAAGCACTTAATCCTCAATGTAAAGATTTATAGGTCACATTTTAATGTTAAACCAAATGAAGGCCAGGCAATGGAAGGTAAGATAATCATCAATATAACTTATCGATTTATCGATTACGCTAAACTGTAAATCTAAATGACCTTAATTCCAATTAAGGTTGAACTGATAGCAAACCTACAATATTGATAATATAGTTTATATTAATCAAACAGCCAATAAATATAATACTGTCTCAGTAAAACTTTTGTAA
Organism: Parotocinclus haroldoi; assembly: GCA_034779995.1. Taxonomy (NCBI): domain Eukaryota; kingdom Metazoa; phylum Chordata; class Actinopteri; order Siluriformes; family Loricariidae; genus Parotocinclus; species Parotocinclus haroldoi. The sequence continues at coordinate 24,444 of JAUZST010033414.1, read as the reverse complement.
CATTTGCTGCCAATGGGTGTCTTATTGACACATGTCATCTCATTTCTTGAGATGTTTTACTTCTAGCTAAAAATGCCTTCATTCCTTTTTGGGAGGAAACCCAGTGACAGTTGTTCGATTTATTGTGTATGTGTTTGTGTGTGTGTGTATGTATACATGTATTATATATATATATATATATATATAAAATCATGCAGATCAGCTGCTATGACTTTTAAACAAGTGTTTACATTGTTTACAAGTGTATACATTTTATATATTTAATGCACCTCTTCTCAGATAAGTTACCATTTGAACGAATAAGTCCTAATCTGACACCTGACATTGGGCAAGTGGTACAATAAAATATCATAATCAATAGAATCAATACAGAGGTCCACAAAAAGGGCAGTAGCATTTATGCTGTTTTTGTAAAGTTTTATAATTTTGACAGAAACACAAAACAGTGATTAAAACATGTGTATATATATCACATTAACAGGCATTACAGTTCCCTTTGAAGAGTTCACTGAGATTATTGAGGATGTTTATAAAGATTACAACAGCACCATCTTCACCGATGACTTCCCATCAAACAGCATCTACACTGGTGACCACGCTCTGGTCTGTGCTGATCATCCATTTCCTGTCTCACTCAACATATTCATCTGCATCTTTTACCTGTTGATTTTCCTACTGGCCATTCCTGGAAACCTGGTGGTTTGCTTTGTAGTAGGTTCCAGTCATTATAAGCTCAGCCCATCAGATCTTTTCCTCTTCCACCTGGCCTTAGCTGACCTTATACTGGCTTTGACCCTGCCACTCTGGGCAGTATACATGCTTCAGGGCTGGTTATTTGCTGATGTCACTTGTAAACTTGTCAGTCTGGTTCTGGAGGCCAACTTCTACACCAGCATTCTTTTTCTGGTTTGCATCAGTGCTGACCGCTACATGGTGGTGGTTAATACATCCATACATGAAGGCATGGATGGACATAGAAGACGTGAACTTTGCAGCTGGATCTCCTGTGGTTCAGTTTGGACTGTGGGCTTGATGCTGTCTGTGCCAGCTGCCATCTACAGCAAATCTTACCCTGTACGAACTGGCAATGGTAAAATGGAATGTGGCGAATTCTTTGACACTGCAAGTGCTGACATATGGCGACTTACCACACGCATTCTGCGTCATATCTTGGGCTTTGTGATGCCTTTGGGTGCCATGCTGGCCTTCTATGGTATCACCATTGCCAGGTTGGTTCGAACCCGTGGCTTTCGAAAGCAAAGAGCAATAAAAGTGATCACAGCAGTGGTATTGGCTTTCTTGATTTGCTGGTGTCCCAACCATATAACTGTGATAATGGACACACTGGTGAGGGCAAAGTCAGACTCTGACTGCAAGAGGAGGCGTGAAACAGACCTGGCACTGCTGGTCACCCAGTGTTTGGGCATGCTGCACTGTTGCATCAATCCCCTGCTGTATGCCTTTGTCGGGGAAAAATTTCGCAGCAACTTGAGGAGGCTGATCCGTAAGAGAGGGGTGTTGCCGAGAGAGTCAATATCAAGACTTAGCAGAGTAACCTCAACCACATCTCAAGATGTTAACAATGCCCTTGTGTGAGTAATTTAGAGAGCTTATAGCATTATCGTTTTTATTTAGCAACTAAAAGCATAATAACTAGTAATAATAATTTTAGTCACTATGCAATTATGAAACAGTTAAGCCAGCTTTCTTGTTTGTATTTTCAAAATATTTGTGAATATTTTTTAAATGTCTGGCTGCTTTCTGCAAAAAGTACATAATAATAATAAGAACAAGAATAATTCTGTTTTATGAGTGGACTATAATTGTACATTATGATTGAAAAAGAATACTTATTTTGGTATGTGAATCATGTCATATTCATAGTCACATATAAATGTTTTGTATGTGCACAGTACAATTTTGAACATGCATGTTGTACAATTTCAATATAATTTCAGTAAAATCTTAATCTGCTACTTTGTTGCCGATCCTTGTTATTTGGAGCTGTTGACCATTTGTCTGTATCACTGTTTTATATGACATTAGTATTTGGTGAGTATTATTTGTGGTACTAGCTAAGCGAAGATATACTAAGATAAGATAAGGCTTTATTGATCCTAAAGGAAACTGCGACGTCACAGCAAACACATTTGCACAATTAACAGGAAGAGAGTCTGATAGAGATTATTCAAAACCAGGGTAGGACTTTACAAAATCAAAAAAATTGAGTCCTATATACTGTACATAAAGTGGTACACCCCTAAAACAGACAGTACAGAAAATGCCAATATAAAATATACAGTGCTCCTTACATGTACTTTGAATTTTATATCATCAGTATACAGTACGATCTGATTTTCTTTTTTAATAAGCATACAATTCCTTTATGTCTGCAACACATCCCAAAAACTGAAGAGAGTGGGCAATTTAGGGCTAGTAATGAAATAAAATGCCAAATGTATTATGTCAGCTTGCGTCAACAAGGGATTATAATCATTATTTGGTACAAAAGCAGCATCCAGTGTTTTTGAGGAGCAAAGGGGGGGCAAATGTGCTAATTTATTGAAATGTTTAAAAACAATGTTTAAAGAAGACTGGGATGGATTTCCATATTTCAGTCATATTTAGTCCACCATTTTCTGATTTGACTTGTTTACATTCTTCTTACAGTCTTGTTGAAAAAATACTGGATGTTTCTGGAAAAGATATCATCTTGAAGCAATCAATGTTGCCCTGAAATCTCAAAGTACTTTTTTCTGAATCAATGCTGCCATCACAGATCTGAAAATGACCTTTTCCAAGGGCACTGGCCTAAGCCCATACCATGAAAGCCCTTGTCTTTTGGACTTGTTGCTGAAAACAGCTAGGATGTTGATTTCGTCCTTGGTCTGGAGCACATGGTGTACATTTTTTCCAAAACCTGGAATACTGGATCATCTGACCATTGTACATTTCCACTGTGTAATGATCCATCCTAGATACTCCAATCACCAAATCATGATTATAAACACGTGTTGACACCACCTGTTTGAAATCCCACAATAAACCAATTTTTCAATTCATTAATTAACTCTTAATTTTCCCTGTTCCTACTTTTTGGAATGTTTTGGAATTGTTTTGGAGTTTGTTTATTAATAAATTAGTATTAATTAATTAAGTAATTATAAGTTAGCCAGACAAAACATTACATGTATTTTGTTCATACTGTCAACACTGCATTTTTTACATTTGCATATATATATATGGCCATAGTGTAGAGTCTGTGGGAGCCATTATCCATAATGGCATGCAGCTTAGACAGCATCTGCTTCTCCGACACTGCCATGAGCAAGTCAAACTGCACACCCACAACAACACTGGCCTTGCGGATCAATTTGTTGAGTCTTTTATCATCCGCTACCCTCAGCCTTCTGCAACAGCATAGACGATAGCACTCGTGACCACAGACTCATAAAAGATCCAGAGCATAGTCTGGCAGATATTGAAGGACCTCAGGCATGTCAGAAAATAGAGACAACTTTGGCCTTTCCTGTAGAGAGTGTCAGTGTTTTAGGCCAGTCTCATTTATTATCAATGTGTATTCCCAGATATTTGTATCTTATATTTGTATTGTAGTGTCAACACTGAACCCTCTGATGGACACAGGGGTCACTGGTGCCGTACCCTTCCTCTAATCCACCACCAGTTCCTTTGTCACTTTTAGCTGCAAATGGTTCGGCTCACACAAAACGACAAAGTCCTACAATATCATCCTGTATTTATACTTATCACTTTTAAAGATACATACAACTATTGAAGTCATTAGAAAACTGAAGGTAGACGATCTCTGTGTAGTAGCTGAGGTCTGTTGTGTAGAGTGTGAAGAAGAATCCAAAGAGAGCATATCTTGCAGGGCTCCAATGGTGCTAACCACTCTGTCTGACACAACAGGTAGATTATTGTGTCCTCAACTCCCAGGCAGAGCTGGTAGTTGAACTGTAGGGGGCCCAGAAGTGGCTGGACCATGGGCTATAGCTGATCCATTATTAGCTTCTTCATAATGTTTGACGTCACTGCCACTGGCCTGTAGTCCTTGATGTCGCTTGGTGGCAACGTCTTTGGAACAGAGACAATGCCTTCCACATAACAGTGGAACAGACGTACTCCATAAAGCAGGGTGGCACAGACTGTAAGCACCTTGGTGTGAACACCATCTGAACCTGCAGCCTTGTGTGTGTGGAGTCTTTTCCTCACCTGATCAGCAGTGAAAGTCAATGTAGAGGTGACGGTGGGTTGGAGGTGTGAGGTGAGCTGTCACAGTTGGGGGCTGGCTATCAGGTGGGGGATGGAGGGTGAGTGAAGTGACCAGTTGAAGATGGGGGTGTACAGAGCCTGCAGTGCCAAATCTGTTGTTAAACATATTTAATAAGCCCTATACATGCTGCCCTCTACTTCTCTGCTTTTGCTCATAAAAAAGCCAGAGGTCCTCATTCCACTCCAGCCTCTCTGTCCTATATTTGTTCTTAGCCTCCCTGATAGTTGTCTTCATTTTCCCTTGAATAATTCTCACCTCATCCCTGTCTCCCTCTCTAAAAGCCCCCTTCTTGATGTTAAGGAGAGCTTTAATGTCCTTGTTACCCATAGCTTGTTGTATGGGTAACAATTAACAGACCTGGTTGGAACTGTGGAATCCACACAGAAGTTAATGTATTCTGTGATGCACTCTATGAGCCTGTCAATGTTTTCTTCATGTGGATCACTGACCAATCAGTTGCTCCAAAGCCGTCCTACAGTGCCTCATAATTTTTTCAGACCCTTTCCTCAACAGCGTTCTACTCAGTGGTTCACAAAGTTTGATCTGAACAATGCCTACAGTCTCGTCCGGATCTGGCCTGGTGATGAGTGCAAAACAGCCTTCAGTACTTCAGACAGACACTTTGGTGTATCGTTCCTGTGCAATGCCCCGGCCGTTTTCCAGGCTTTCATTAATGACACTTCTTAGGAAAGACGGTGATTGCCTACCTGGACGACATATTACTTTACTCTCCATCACTCTAGGAAGATCGCTAGCACATATGTGCCATCTTACATCACCTGAAGGAGAACCATCTATGGCTTAACGTGGAGAGGTGTGAGTTCCACACCCAGTGCACCTCCTTCCTGGGCTATTTGATCTCAATGATAGGGGTAAAGATGGACCCCCAGAAGATTGTGGAGGTGGCCACAGTGACCCCAATGTGTCAAGAACCTACAATAATTCCTGGGGTTTGCTAATTTCTATTGCCGCTTCAGCTCTATTTCGGCCCACCTTCACCAGCCTTCTCCGAGGGGGTGCCTGCAAGCTGATGTGGGGCCCAGAGGCCGAGCAGGCCTTCCTGCACCTCAAGGAGACCTTCACCCAGGCCCCGATGAAGTGGATGCATCCAGTACGACGGTAGGCACAGTCCTATCCCAGTGCCAAACATCCAGGGCCCTCTTGCTCCCAGTGGCATTTTATTAGCACAAACCTACCCAAACGGAAAGGAATTATGTGGTGCAAAAAGTATACATGCCGTTGGAGTTCCGCAATGCTCACCCAGATCAGGTCACCCTCTCAAACTTTGGCATGACTAAAGCGATGCCACTGGTGGGCAACATGACACAAGATATCTGGGAACCTGTGGCCTCCTGTGCAGTTTGTGCGGGGGCCATGCCTGCCACCTGCTGGCCTCCTTCACCCATTGGACGTCCTCACTCATATCACCCTGGACTTCTTTACCGACCTTCCGTCATCACTGGGTCAAATCGCAGTCCTCACCTTTGTGGACTGCTTCTCCTTGGCCATAAAATTCCTGCCTCTCTCCATGCTGCACACGGCACTCAAGACCGCTGAAGCCTTGCTCTTGGTCTGTGTTCCTCCAGAAACAAAACTGTAACTGTGTAGCTGGGTGTAACTGTCAGTCCAACAGTTAATGCAAACTAGTGAACTCAGAACTAGGAAAGTTCTTTCGGCCTTTCTGTGCCCATAACCCCATCGACTGGGCACACTCCCTTACCTGCTCTGCTCTTCTCTGCTCCCTTTTAAACTTTTCCACCAGCCTCACTCCTTTCCAGTGTGCGCTGGGCTTCCAGCCTCTGCTCATTCCGTGGGTCCAGACACCTTCAGATGCCCAGCAGTCAAAGCCTGGTTCCGCCTGAGTAAGACCGTCTGGGAGCAGTCACACCAACCGGAGGTGGATTCCAGAGCAGACCTTCTAGCCGGATGACAGAGTATGGCTCTTCACCTGAGACCTCAACCTCCAGGGGAGAAAAAATACGCCTGCCCAAATACATCGGGTCCTTTAATGTGCTTAGAGCACTTAACAATGTCATGTACAGACTCCTCCTCCCTCCTCACATGCATACTCACCCCTCTTTTCATGTGTCTTTCCTTAGACCTGTCACGGCCGCTTAAACCATTTGGCTCCTATTGAACCCTCATTGCTGGGGATAATGCAGTTATAATGCAGTACAAACAGTACTTCATGTCTTTATGTCATGATCTGACTTAGGGTAACATCAATATGCCATTTTGTTCTGGATCTGTAATTGTGGAAATGATTAATATTCTGCTAAAGGATAAAAGTACATGTGCAAAGTAGAAACAAACATATTTGGTGAAATCAGGCCTATATGTCAGTGCTAAAACAATAAAGCATCATTACCATTAGGTGTATTGTCAAGTTACCTAAAAAGCTAATTAGCCAGACATTCATATAGTGTCAAACAATGGACATGGATGTATTCAACTAACGTTAATATACCTGTGCTATGTTTATTAGAGAACTCAATTCTCATTAAAGTGTCAGGAGTGTAATGTGTAGTGAGAGGTAGTAGATTTTACATTCATATGTAGATGTACTACATTCGTAGTAGATTGCACAGTCATATGATATACTGTGTAGGAAAGTACATGGTTCTTATAGGCCTGGACAAATCTGTGATAGCAAATTACCAAAAACCAAAATTTCTTGAAAATAATGTCAGACTTCAACAGTATATTCCTGGCTTGATGGCCATTTTATTCTTGCTTCGTAAGATCCAATGACTTTCCATGGTTTTTAGTGACATTTTAACAATCAGATATAGTTGTGGAACTGTACATTTACAACATTCAGCAGACGCTCTTATCCAGAGCGACTTACAAAAGTGCTTTGTATTCTTGTTTTGCTTGTAAATAAGCAAAAGCCTAACACAATTGGATGAGAACCAGTGCTGAGTAAAGAGGAGAGTTTTTAGGCTTGAAGAAACTGTAGCACCATATTTAATGCAATTCACAAGTGCTTCTGACATACAGAAATGCTGAACTCACAGCCTGAAGGTGTGAAGTATGTGAAGGGGTTTCCTCTATCCCTGCAAGCAACCGTTTATTGTGCATAGTTTATCAGTAATCTCAGATTACATTTTGTAATAATAATGTCAGTAGCTCTAAATATGTGAAGCAATTTTTTTACAGCATTTCCAATACCTTTGCAGCACATAAAGTGACCTTGTAAGGCACTATGTGGATAAATGGTGGGTAACGTTTCTTTGTCTGGACAGAGGAATGAGAGAAGTTTGTTGTAATGACTGCTGTGCACATACATTTGTGAAATCCTCCATCTCTGAAATGGCCATGGTAATAAATAAAGGGAAAAATGACTCCTCACTCCACATAATTGCTCCAATTAATCACCATCTTCATACATCAGTTCTCTAGCAACGGCTCAGAATACCAGCAGATCCAGCTTTATACATAAACCATGTCTGTAATGTATGTAATATAGGGCATTGGTATTGTTCAAAACACCAACTTACTTTCACAAATATGTGTAAAACATCACAGATTTGTTTAGAATATGATGCTGAGCCTTTTTGATGATCACTTGGATGTTCTCTGTCCAGAAGATGTCAGCATTAATTGATTCTTTGAGCATTAATTGATTGTTTGAGTAAGCATCATTGATTTTTACAGTATGCATCACTTAAATATTTTAGGTCAATCACTTACCTCAAGCTCTTTAAGTACAACCAAGGTATCCAGGTTTACAGTGTACTTAATGATCTATTAATCTAATCAGATAATGGATGGGTTTCTTTTCTTGTTCTATTGGATTTAAGTGAATGAATAGGCTAGGAAACACTATATGTATTAAGGGACTGGGGCTTACTTGGTTTAAATACTTTTGTTTGTTTATGTAAATAATCAAGCTCTAAGCTCTCAAACGTGAAGTATGGTGTCTCAGGGCTCTGTGCTTGGCCCACTATTTTTCTCCCTGTACATCCTACCTTTAGGCTTAGTTATTTGTAAGCATTTATTTGTAAGTATTAGTTTTCACTGCTATGCAGATGATACACAGCTGTTCATATCAGCAGATCCAAATGATGACCTTACAGTCAGCAAAATTAAGAGTTGTGTTAAGGAAGTAAAATTTGGATGTCATTTAATTTCCTTTTACTTAACTCAGATAAAAGGTTTTTATTTTACAGGTACACGCAAGAGGTTTTATTAATTGGGCTCAAGACTGAGAGACAGGTTGGCTACATCTATTTTAAATCTAGATGGTCACTAATGCCCAGTCCAACTGTAAAAAACTTAGGTGTTATGTTTGATTCAGATCTCTCCCTTGACGCACAATAACAACATCACACAAATTGCCTTGTTTCAGTTAGGTAATATTGCTTAACTTAGAAATATCTTTTCCTTTCAAGATGTTGAGAAACTGGTTCATGTCTTTATAACCTCAAGATTGGATTACTGTAATGCTTTACTTTTTGGGTGCTCTAGTAAATCTCTAAATAAACTTAAACAAGTGCAGAATGCAGCAGCTCAAGTACTAACTAGAACTAGAAAATTTTATTATATCAGTTCAGTTCCATCATCTCCAATACTGTTTACCATTTTAATTCCTCAGTGATTACAAAATACGTCTTGTAACATATAAAGCTCTGCACAGCCTGGCCCCAAATTATCGGGTGTACTCTTAGTCTTACAATTAAAACCAACTAAGGAATAAACTCCCCCAACTAAGGAATAAACTCCCCCAACTAAGGAATAAACTCCCCATGTTAGTTCAGACACTCTCCAAATTATCAAGCCTATGATAAAATATTCTTATTTACACATGCATTTGGTTAGATTTAGACTGAGATGCATGGCTCGGGCTACTGGGATCAGAGTCTAGGGTCATGTCTGGTCTGCCTGTCCTGTCATGCCCTGACCTTTGTCTGGTGGGTGATCTTGCTGAGCCAGGCTTTGGTCCTCCTGATCTTGAATTGTGCATGACTTGGACTAAGGGTGAAGCTGGAGGTTCACAGTCAAATAGATTTATATTAATCTGTGATTTTGGATTGATGTTTTTTATAGCTATTTTGTGTATCGTATTTAATATTTGCTGATTTGCATATCTTTTACAATTAAATGTTATTATTTACTTAATTCTACTATTAATACAAATTTAACTATTTCAGCATCTAGGCCACCCAAGGAGGATGGGTCCTTTTAGAGTCTTGGTCCTCCCAATGTTTTTTCCTTACAACTGTCGCCCTAGTTCAATATGGGATTGGGATTTTAATAGAATATAATGTTTTAAAACTGCTGTGAGACATTAAATGTTCCATTGTAATAAGCAAAATATAAATAAATTTGACTTGACTTGATTTTTCAATTTTGCATGATTTCATGCTGTTATTTGCTAGCACCACTTTGCAAATGATTAATAATTATCATGCCTCATCCTTTTCTTCTCTCTCTCTACATCTTTCTACAAATCGATTAATTCCCCATATGTTTATTAACAAGCTTATATTGGTTATTTACTTTTTCCCCTTTTCTCATCTCCCAGTGTTGCCCCCTTAAATCATTCTGGAACCTCCCAGGAGGGCATGCCCCAAAGAAACCACTGCAACAGAGAGTTGAACTACTGCATGTCTTTGGAATGTGGGTGCAAACCAGAGATAAAACACACAAAGATATGGGGAGAACATGCAAACCCTTAAAGCCAGCAGCTCGGATGAGACTCAAGGCCAGTTCTCTGTAGCTGTGAGATAACAGTGCTAACCATTGAGCCATTGTGATTCCATGCAGACATACATCCGTATTGAATGATCAAGGTGCATGTACATGGTAGTTGTAAATACTGAGTGTAGCTCACTCCTCCCACATGCTGATACAACCTGCAGAAATCTGACAATGCCTGGTGAAAAAGGTCTCTTTGTTTGTGGCCCTTTTCAGGTGACATTTGGGTTGGGGAAGTTTTGAATAGTACATACAAAAAAGAAAAGCCTGAGCCTGAGTATTGGATATGTTTTGCTAAGTATGAATACTACATTCGACTAGATAGCTACTTTACTTGAATCCTTGATTAGTTTTATTTGTATTTTGTGTGGCAAGGTCTTTCATTACTTAACATCACCTCACAATTCCAGAAACCTGGGTGTAATCACATTTCAAGGACATACTATGCATAGTTTTTTTCCAAAATGACTGGAGGGTGAACATCACTGGCAAAAGTGCTTCAACTACATTTATTTGGGTTAAAAATGTCAAAACACTTGTCAATGCAATATATGAGTTTTTCCTTTTTTATGAAATTGCAAACATTTCTAAACTACCAGTTCCACCCTGGGATTGAACCCGGTACCTTTGCTTTGAGGTGCCAGTGCTACCCAGCCAGCCCAAACCTGGATTCAGTGGACATAGACCTTGAGTGAGTGAGTGAATATATTTTGGGATATGCTCTTAATTTTTGTCAGCTGTGTATCGTATAGATACCATGCCTGACAAAGAAGGCAATTTTTGCTCCTTTTTAATGCATATTTTACATGTTTTGATCAAATGCAGACCGAGGAGATTATTTAGTGGGGAATAAAAAAAGAGAGCTTTGGCCAAACAAAGCAGAGAAAAAAAGTAGAGCAGTGCTATTACAATCCTCATCACATATGCGCAGAAGCTGGTGCCTCACTGTGGATGGGTGAAGTGGTGACGATGCGGAATGAAGGGACACGGAGCAGAGAGGAAAAGCACAATCATTACGCAGTCACCCCCTTCTTCGAATATCTGTGGCCTTTCTTCTTCCACTCTCTGCATTCTACTCTACCCCTTCCACACTAATCTTTTCCTTTTTCCTCTTATCATCATCCTCCCTTCTCCCCCTCCCTTTCTTGTTCTTTCTGTGCAGAGTAAGAATGGTTTCTTAGTGAACCGTAGCGACTCTGCAGTGTTGCGGCACACCTGCGGTTGGAGAAGCAGTTTGACACTATTCTGCTAGTCAAACCACTCACATATTTGCAGACACCCATACACAAATAATACTGTAATATCTGATGTGCATGATGATTAAACCAAATGACCCACTTCAGCCTTCTTGAGCCTGGCTGTACTTTTCTTGAGTCTGACTGATTCTCGCTGATTCACACTGTCTGTGCGATTACGTTTGGTATCTTTTGAAATACATTTTCAAAATGTAAGGTCTGCTATATTTTGCAATTTTTCCATCTGTTTGCATCCTTTCTGTGCTTTCATCATTTATGATCTCATGATCTATCCTGTTTATCATTGGGCTGTTATGTAGATGCCTTGCTCTGCAGTCACACTCTGATTTTCATCTCTCCTCTCTTCTTTTCTGTTCTCTTCTTTTCTGTTCTCATCTCCCCCCTTTCTTCCCCCTCTCCCCCTCCTCTGTACTCACCCCCTTCTCCATACTGTGTAATGCAGTGAGCTAGCGAGCGGCAGAAAGCTTGTGAGCACTGGCAGAATGAGATGCTTGCTACCTGTGAGCTAAAGGAGAGTGCCTACGGTCTTTCTCTCAATTCTTCCTCTCCTGCAAATGGGGCTGACGATGGTGTGAAAGGCATTCCTTCTGTGTAAACACAGCCTGTTACTAGAACAGTACTCTTGGATTTTACCTGACGAGGAAATACGCTGAAACAGAGTGAGAATACTGACAGAAAGAGGCTGCCATGGCTCGGCTAAATTGGTGTCTGGCAGCTGTGATTAGCTGGGGGAAGTTCCTCTTCTCCTGTTTTTTCCCACTGAGAGCAGCTAGGAGGGATAAGGTATGGGTGCATTTGTATACACACATACGTGAGTCACCTTACACAACCAAAGTCGTCCGTATGTGTGTTCTTCAGGTTGACGGTTTTGTCTTTCTCTGGCATCTTGCTTGTATTGCAACACTAATTTCTTCCACTGTCTGTAATTACTAAAGGATCTAGTAGGTAGAAGGATCGCCTGTCTGTACTGCTGTTGAATCAGGGTTTCATTCTTTCAAGTTCCAGTGCAGAACATTTGATTTGGGCATCCAATAGAATCCCTCTTCAGTCATTCATTACAGTGCTCGGCACAGAATGACGTTTCAGCAAAACTATGGTTTTGGCTTTGATCAGAAATACAAAAAACCTTTCCTAAGGTTTGCTAGCATAGGGTAGTATGTTACTTGTACCTTGTACTGTTAGGATGGTCCTTTGTAATTGTAATCTCTGTTTTACAGATTAATAAGAGGCTGTCACTCAGCCCCTCATGTTTATCTCATGTGAACACTAGATATTATATGGGGGAGGCCAGTTTGCTTTGAGTAGCTTTTGCGATGAATTGTTTTTGCACTAGTGCAGCAGTTCTAGGAACGAAAGTACTGGATGAGCTTGTGTCTGCATTCAGATGGAGGTCATAACCAATTGCATTTATAGGACTTACAAACTGGTGCTTGGTATGTGGCGAATGAGTACGGCATGTCTATGGGTCAAGTTGTTATTGGGTTGCTCATAGCTGATCACCTCAGCATTTTTATGATGTGCCTCCTGCAGATGCCCCCACCATTGCTAATGAACATTTCTTATTCCCTCCTATCCCCACAATTTTCTCTTCTCAGAACGCATGCTCATGCAGCCTTTGTCATCTCCTGCTAACACCATAACTGTTTTTCATCCAGATACTCAGTCAGTTCACTCTTATTATATGAAATTTCCTTTTCACCTCATTACTTCTTACTCTGAGTCCCCATTCTCACTCTCTGTTGCATCAAACACTCTTCAATCAGACTGAGAGCTTTTGCTTCTGCACCCATGATGGTACACTGTGATCTGAGCCATATTAAAGCTGCAAGACGGCAAATCTGAATAGAGTTTGACAATGACAGAAGGATGATTCAGATTACATACTGATATGTCATTTTCTTTTAATGCAGCTGATGGAAATATACAACCCCATAATTTAATATACAGAAACAAACACAGCATTTATTATCTTTACTTTGACTTTTATGTCATTGCAGGCAGTATTGAGATAAGATAAGATATTTCATGTTTTGTCTGGTCAATGTCATTTCATTTGTTAATAAACATATTTTCCTTCATTTCAGACCTGGAATACATTCCAAAAAAATTGGGATGGTAAAGTATTTACCACTTTGTAACGTTGGCTTTCCTTTTCACTACAGAGAAAAGATTTGGAATAGAGGATACCTAGCAATGTAGAGCTTCAGGTGTTACTTTGTCAGATTGTTCTTGCAAACACGTCTTAAGATGTGCAACTTGCAAAAGTACGGGGCTGCCATTGTTGCATTTAATTTAATTAAATTTTTCAAAATTCTGACTGCAGACAGGTCAGTCCAATACCCTCTTCTTCCACAGACATTTGTAATGTGTGCATCATTTGGGTTTACATTGTCTTGTTGAAAATGGATGCATGGATGTCCCTTGAAAAGATGAAGTCTTGAAGGCAGGATATGGATCTCAATGTACTTTTCTAGGATCTCAATGTACTTTTCTGCATTAATGCTACCATCACAGAAGTGTACATTACCTTTGACAAGCCTCAGACCACGACATACCCTGGGTTTTGGAATTATTTAAATCCTTTCAAATCTTTCTTTGAGGTATATTATTTTTAAACATTTAAATAATTTTCACACATTTTCAAACTGGGTATCCTCTGGCCAGATTTGTTTAGAATTTATTTGTTCAGAAATTCAGACTATCTTGGACACTGCTTTTGCACCAAACCACGATTACAATCATATGTTGACTCAGCTTTTTCAAAAAAAAAAAAAAATCATTACTACCTCTAGTTTGTCCCAGACCAAACTTTTTTTTGGAATGTGTTTCAGGCCTGAAATGTAGGAATGGAATTTTTATTAACAAACAAATTGACCAGAGTTGACCAGACACATGGAATATCTCAGGCTCTCATGGTCTGCGTTGAAATAAAAGTAAAAGTAAATGTAAGAAACGGTGTGTTATTATATGCATTTTCTATACTGTCTTAACGTTTTCTTACTTGGATTAATGAGGCAAAATAATAGACTGAATAAAGGTATTTAAACGTAACTGAGGAAAGATGCTAACGCAGACAAGATCCATAAACCTTGGATAATTTAAGTAAGCATTTTGTGTCACGTATTCATAGAAAAATAAAGATACAGACAGTGTGTGTGATCGTGGTATGTAGATCATTACCTTTCATTGCTGATCACAAAAACCTGTAATTTGAAGCACTCAGAGGCCGTGTGTGCAGTGTTTTGCCCCGCCCCCTTTCCTATATACTGCGCAGGTGCATGGCGGCAAATCATAAACAAACATGTCTGCGATGTGGAACTTTTACACGGTGTGAGAGTGATGTAAAGTTTGCATCCTGCAACACATGCAACAAAAAATACCTCTCGGGGGAATACACCAAACAAACACTTGGTGGGGTATGGTGAGTTTTCAAGGCTCACTGCAGAGAATAAAAAAGGCACCTGGTGCAGCAACAGTCAGACAGCAATTAACACAGCTCACACTTGCCAACAATCGCTTGTATGAGCATGACAGTCAAAAGGCTAAGCAAATAACCCGAAAACAATAGAATCCAATTTGTGACAATTGTTCATGTGTCAATGTAAAGCTGCTTTGTGACAATGTGTGACTATTGTTAAAACTGCTATACAAATAACATTGAATTGAATTGAGTAATAGAATTAAAACATAAATGAATTCATCAGGTTAGATGACCCTCCTTTTTCAGTGGCGGAAGGATTGTTGTGCCTGAAAGTATTTTGTATTTTTTCTCTTGGAAAAAGTCAGTAAAAACATCTTCTTGTCTAAGATAACTGTATTGTTCCTTTTTATCCAGATCACGTAGCCAATAGCTCATCATACCTAAATCAAATTATTTACAGCCAGTCAGCGTGATTGGTATCGGTGATAAGCAGTGATCGGCACTCATGCATGGTTGACCGGTATAGGCAGCATAAAACATGATTGGAACATTCCTATATATATATTTTGTGTTTCTTCCATTTTCCATTAATTGCACCAACAGTTGTTGCCTTCTCACCAAGCTGCTTGACTATTCTCCTGTAGCTTGTCACGAACAGTGAAGTATCGGAGGCAAACGCGACGTGCGGGACAGCCAGGTTTTTTGAAACTAAATAAACGGAACTTAAAGCAGAACAAAACATAACGAAACAACAGGCGGGTAGGATCAAAGACTGGAAACAACAATGGAAGATCCTACCTCACCTGTGTCAAAAACAAACAAACCCAAATCATAACGTGTAATAACGAAAGCTTCGCACCGCATGAACGCGGGCGAAGCTTATAAAGAGTCCTCAATGATCCGGGACAGGTGTGCACAATCAAGGCACGCCGAAATGCAGGAGGGGGGCACAGGCGTCCAAGGGCACACCATCCTGCCTGCTCCGAAAGGGGGGCGCCCCCCAATGTGGCAACGGTCCGGAGAGTCCCATGGCGTCCTGCCAACAGCGATCCAGAATGGTGATGTCATCAGCGTGGCAGGAATCAATCCGGAACCGGCGATCTCGGAGGCAGCAGATCCAGACGGTGGCAAGCAGTAATTCCCGGCGCGAGGACGAGGGTATGGGGAGCACCTCCCAGCCAGAACAAACCACGGTTCAAGCGGGGACAGGTGTGCACAATCAAGGCACGCCTGCACAGTCGTCAGGCGTGACATAGCTCATCCCAGTCTTGTGCAGGTCTACAATTTTGTCCTTTGTGTCCTTAGACAGCTCTTTGATCTATGGTGGAGAGGTTGGAGTGTAATTGACTGAGTATATGGACAGGTGTTTTTTATACTGATATCAAATTCAAACAGATGCAAATAATACATTTTAAGCAAAAAGGCAAATCAATTATTTAAAAAATCATACAATGTGATTTTCTATATTTTTTGTTTGTCTCTCACATTTGAAGTGTACCTATGATAAAAATTAAAGACCTCCCCATTCTTTGTAAGTGAAAAAACTTGCAAAATTGGCAGTGTATCAAATACTTATTGTCCCCACTGTACTGTATGTCTATTTCACATGTATGCAATCTAGAACCACACCAGACCATCTGTAAAGTTAAACCTATCAAATTCTATTTCTCTAATATGATGGACATAAGCAAGTAAACAGTAACGTTGCTTTCTGGCTGCCACATAGGTAGTCTTATGATTGTTAAGTTTTTTGACTTTACATTGGGAATCCAATAACACATACAGAGACACGTCCAAGCTGAAACTGTGCTCAGAATTTTTTATTTCAGTTTTTCTGTTGGCCAGCGATATGCAATACGATAATCAACCACACTCACTTGCTAAATAAAGAAATCAAAAATGTGTGACATGGTGGGACTACTGAGAAGTGGGAAACGCAACAAGGAAAACCTGTTATTGTGACAATAGCCATTATTTTTTTGTTTTTCACTTTCATTATTCAACAAATTACTTGAGATATTCAACACGTCCGATACACAGAGTCACTTTACAATATTAAATCCTCAGCGGGAAGTCCTTGGCACATCGTTCCATGACAACCAAACGATAGAGAGAGTTACTGCCCTCTGTTGTGATCCGTGCATGGTGGGACTAGTTTCTGTTGATGAAAATCTGTAGGATGATGCTGAAGTGGAGGAATATGGGTATGTGGGTTTAAAACTGGTACTGGAATATAAGCTTGGAGAGAAAAGAGAAAAATTAGTTACTTATTAATTAAGAGCAAAGAATCTATTAACAATCACTGATGCCATGTGCAGCATGAAACTCTGGCAGCATTAAATATAGCAGCATATCCCAGCAACCAACAAACCTGAGTGATAGCACTAAAGAGAGAAGAAGACATCAACCCCAAATCCCAGATCACTATATATCTATTTGACTATGACCCCCAAACTCTTAAACCCTTAGTCTAAGGCAAGGATGCACAAGTCAAGATTAGAAGGACCAAAGCCTGGCCCTGCCAGACCACTGACCAGACCATTACAGTAATCCAACCTTGAGGTTATAAAGGCATGAACCAGTTTCTCCATATCTTGAAATGAAAGGATATTTCTAAGTTTAGCAATATTACATAAATGAAAGAAAGCAATTTGTGTGATGTTGTTAATGTGCACATCATGGGATAGATCTGAATCAAACATAACACCTTTTTTACAGGGCATTTGACTGGGCATTAATGAATAGCCATCTAGATTTAGGATAGATGTAGCCAATCTGTCTTTCACAGTCTTGGGTCCAACTAATAAAATCTCAATTTTATCTGAGTTGAGTAAAAGGAAATTGTCATTAAATGGCACTCAATTTTTACTTTCTTAACACAATGCTCAATTTTGCTGATTGTGAGTCCTTTATTTGGATCTGCTGATATGTACAGCTGTGTATCATCATCTTCACTCTCTATTATTTACATAACCAAACTGGTACAGGTCAGTTATTTAGGATTTAAACCAAGGAAGTGCCAGTCCCTTAATACCTGTAGTGTTTTCTAGCCTATTCAGTAAATTATCATGATCTATAGTGTCAAATGCTGCACTTAAATGTAATAGAACAAGAAAATAAACCCGTCCATTAACTGATGATATTAATAGATAATTAAGAACTATAATTAATGATGTTTAAGTACTATGATAGGGGAATCCTGACTGAATGTATTAAATAAATACCATTTCTTTGGACGTAGATGACTGACAGTTTTTGTGATTTTGGAGAGGAAAGGATTTTGGAACCAAAAGTAAGGGACGAATTTTAAATAATAAGCAGTAGTTCTGTAATACTAGATATTATTTGAGTAAATATGTAGAAACTGTATCAGCACAGTACTAGTAATTGGGTAAAATATTCTAGTTCTGATTTACAGCTATTTAAACAAGACATCTACACCAGTGCTACACCTGGAAGGTTGCTGAATACATTTGGTGATTCGATGAGCTATGGTATATATGATATGCTATATGGTCGAGCAGCTGCATACATCACCAAGTACAATGCAAAGCGTTGGATGCAATGGTGTAAAGCATGCTGCCACTGAACTCTGGAGCAATCTGATAGACAAGTCTGGGTTTGGCGGTTGCCAGGAGAACGATAATAGTGTGACTGCATTGTGCCAAGTGTAAAGTTTGGTGGAGAGGGGTTATGGTGTGGGGTTTATTTTTAGGAGCTGGGCTTAGCCCCTTAGTTCCAGTGAAAGGAACTCTGAATGCTTCAGCATACCAAGACATTTTGGACAATTCCAGGCTCCTAACTTTGTGGGAATAGTTTGGAGCTGCTCCTTCCTCTTCCAACATTTCCTCATTCCACCAGTGCACAAAGCAAGTTCCTTAAAGACATGGATGGCTGGTGTGGATGAACTTGAGTGTGGTGCTTACTACCATTGACGAGTTCGTTGCAAAGGGTTTTGCTCCTTTTGCTTTTGTACTGCCTCTTTATTACACATTTGCTGCAACTTGCTCTCTGCCTCTGAACAACTGCTGGCCCTAAGCCAAGGTACCCATTCTGCTGCTGACTATTCGGCCCAGAGCTGCTGGAATGAGGTGGCTCTACTGCCCATCTTCCAGCTGGACCTACAGATGGAGCTTGCGGGCCATGCTGCCGGTCTGACCCTGAATGAGCTTATCTCCCTTGCCATCAGGTTCGACCAGCTCCTCAGTTCTTGGCCATGTACCCAATGTCTGCCCATAGTGGTAGTTCCGGTGACTTCTCCTGAGCCCATGGAACTCGCCAGGACCCACCTTTATCCTGAGGCAGAGGACCACGGCCGAAAGACAACCTTTGGGTTTGGGCATCCTCACCAGAGTCACAGTTTTAGTGATAATGCATGCAAGCTTCCTCCACAAGGAGACCATCTCCTTGCTCCCAATGGATGGGCTCTTACAAACCCCATTATACTAAGTCTGCCATGACTTCATCTTTATGACCCCACTATTGCCTCGTTGACGAAGGAGCTCATCCAATGGTCTCCATTCTCCCTCAAGAGCTGCCCTATTGCCATTCCCTCAATGCCTTCGGTCTCATCTAGCTCTGGACTTTGTGTCGGATCTTCCTCCCTCTCAAGGCCACACAATCACAAAAACAGTATTGGACTGTTTCTCCATAGCCGTCAGGTTCCTACCTATCTTAAGGCTGCCCATGGCATTTAAGACTGGAGAGGTATTCTTCAACTCAGTTTTTTACGTTGCTCCCCAGTTAACCTCTGAAGAAGTTGGGGGTAGCCGTGAGTTTCACCTCAGGACACCACCCCCAGTCCAACACCCAGGGTTAAGGGCCTTACTTAAGGACCCAACTGTGGCAGCTTGGCA
The DNA here is from genome assembly GCA_034779995.1 of Parotocinclus haroldoi. Taxonomy (NCBI): domain Eukaryota; kingdom Metazoa; phylum Chordata; class Actinopteri; order Siluriformes; family Loricariidae; genus Parotocinclus; species Parotocinclus haroldoi. The sequence continues at coordinate 4,917 of JAUZST010033414.1, read as the reverse complement.
GAGATAGGTACCCTAACCACTAGGCTACTGCCGTCCCATTGGTAACTGGTGGACTGGGAGGGTTACTGTCCAGAGAAACATTCCTGGGTGGATGCCAAGGGCGTTATTGACCTTCTCCTCACTTGGGAGTTCTACGCCAGTCACCTGGATCGCCCAGATCCCTGCCGTCATGGCTGCCCTCACAAGTCCCCTTCCACACCCCTTGCTTAGGCCTTGACCACCCTGGCCTAGCATGGGTCCTTTGTGGGGCACTGCGACACCTACGGATTGCTCATTCGCCCATATCTGGCCACAATCTTTATGATCACACACACCTGGCACTCGTCACCACAATCCGTATATATTCACTCCATTCACACAAGCCATTTCTAAGTCACTTGGTCCCCACCTCGTCACTAAGCACACTTTACCACACGATTGGATTATCACTTTACTTACCGTTGCTAACCTGGCTCCATTTTCCCAACCTCATATCTGGTCTTGCCCTTTGGACTTTGTTGTACCAAACCTGGACTGTCAGACCTTGATCTTGCCATTCCGTGAATAAATGCCTGTTTCCCTGCAACGCAGCACTTGTGTCCGCCATCCTTATCCAGTGTCACAACTGCTATTAGAAAGGTTGTCTTACCAAAATATTTATACCTCTTTCTAAATATATCTATCTATCTTTCAGTGCCAATTTTCAAACTGTTAGACAGATCTATTAAACGCTATTGTTGGGTAGCTAATAGCAGGAAACTCACTTATTGGCAGTGGGGGGTTTTAGGAGAACAGCTGTTTGAGACTTCTCCATTGTGGTTAAAAATTAAACCCTGTCTTTTTGGGACAAACACCACCACCGCACAACCCACTTCCACTTACGTCCACCCTCTTTGTGTTATTCCTTCCACGCGAACACTGTATTACCCGGGCGCGTCAGCGTTACAGTATAACCGGTCACCTAGGATGTAGCGAGTAGTGTTTTTTTTTCTTTTTTTGGTTTTTCTCACCTCCCGGCTGCTGATTCATGGCCTCGCCACCCCTGGCCTCCACCATGGCTCAGCCTGTGTTTGACGCTCACCATTTCCAGTATGTGCTCAACAGCATGAAGGAGAATTCACTTCACCTCCTGCATATCCTGGAGTGCAAGAGCAGGACCGTGGCGAGCATGTCGTCTTGGACCATGGTGACTCCAGCACCGGTGGTGGTAATCCCAGCCCCTGATGCTGGTACCTCCCGTGGATTGATGGCCGAGTCGGCCCCGAAGCCTGTTCCGACGGTCGTCACGGACCTCTTCAGCCCCGGATCCATTGACCGTTCCAGTACTGAATTCTGCACCAGTGATGACGCCCGTCCCAATGCTGCTCCTGCACCGGGGCCTGAGCCTGACTTTGCAATGGAAGCCATGGCTGTTGCAGCTCCTGAGACCCTGGAATCCCCAGGACCCCAGATGGAGCCTGCTGGACCGCTGTTGGCAGTCACTCAATCCGGAGCCTAGTGCTGCATCCGCTCTCTGCTCTCTCTCTCCCACTCCTTTTTTACTGGTCCAGATGCGCTTTTGGTAGTTGAGTCTCTGACTGGGCCATGTCCTGAGCTCCCCGGGGTACCTCCATCGATGGTTGTCCCATTCCTGCTGGGCTACCTTGTTCCAGGACCCGATCCTGAGTGCAACCTGGTTCTGGTCTTGTTGGCCATCCCAGCACCTACTAAGGCTGCACCTCTCCCTGCCTCCCGTTCTACGATCACTAACGAGCTAACGGTGGAGGATCGCCCAGTGTTACAGATACAATATGGCACACCCTTCGCACCAAAATCTTCGCTTTGCATTTTTTATTCTTAATGGACAAACTTTCGAACTGGTGTAATTGGAAATAACTTTGAGGTAAAAATCACTTTAAGGATTTGAAATCAAAGGAACAATTTGATGTTCGTACACATATTTCTTTAACGCATAATATCAATTTTGCTCCATCACAATTAGATGACACATTCTTTATATTGATGGAGAATGGACTCAAATTTATTAAGGATCTTCATATAGATAACCGTTTCACATCTTTTAATATATTGTATTTTTCAGTCTACAACCCCAATTTCAATTAAGTTGATACGTTGTGTAAAACATGAATAAAACAGAATATGATAAAGTGCAAATCATTTTCAACCCATATTCAATTGCATAGACTACAAGATATTTAATTCAAACACAAACTTTATTGATTTTGTTGCACTCATTTTGAATTTCACATCCATGTCACATCACCTTTCCTTGTAACAACACATAATAATCATTTGGGAACTGAGGACACTAATTGTTAAAGCTTTGTAGGTGAAATAATTTCCCCATTCTTGCTTGATGTACAACTTCAGTTGCACAACAGTCTCCGTTGTTGTATTTTGCACTTAATAATGCACCACACATTTTCAATGGCACGTTTCAGCATTTATGGTGCCTTCACAGATGTGAAAGTTACACTAACACCCCAAATACCATTAGAGATGCTGACTTTCTGATAACAATCCAGACAGTCAAAAAGAATTCGAAATGTGAGGCTACAGGACAATTTCCCACTTTGCATCAGTCCATCTCAGATGAGCTCAGGCCCAAAGCAGCGGGCGGTGTTTCTGGGTATTGTTGATATATGACTTTCGCTTTGCACGGTAGAATATTGACTTTCACTTGTAAATTGAGTGACGGACTTTGATCACTAGCAATGGTTTTCTGATGGGTTAGTGAGTCCATGTGGTAAAATCCATTACAGAATGATGTCGGTTTTTTTATGCAGTGCCGTCTGAGAGAACGCAGGTCACAGGCATTCAATGTTAGGTTTTGGCCCTGCCACTTACTTGCAGAGATTTCTAAATATTCTTTTAATCTTTGATTATATTATGGACTGTAGATGGTGAATTAATTAATTAATTCCTTGCAATTGCGCATTGAGAAATGTTCTTAAACTGTTGGACTATTTGCTCACGCAGTTGTGCATAAAGTGGTGAACCCCATTCTCGATTGTGAACGACTGAGCGTTTTGGGGATGTTCCATATATACCAAATCATGACACTCACCTGTTTCCAGTTAACCTGTTCACCTGTAGAATGTTCCAAACAGGTGTTTTTGAGTATTCCTCAACTTCCCCAGTCTTTTGTTTCCCCGTCCCAACTGTTTAGGAACGTATTGGAGGCATCAAATTCAAAATACGTAAATATTTGCAAAAAAAACAACAAAGTTTATCAGTTTGAACATTAAATATCTTGTCTTATCTTGTGTTGTAGTGTATTCAATTGAATTGAATTTCAATTCATTGAGTTGAAAAGGATTTACAAATCATCATATTATGTTTTTATTCATGTTTTACACAACATGAACGTTTGACGTGTTATACCTTTTGGAGACATTTGAGTAAATAACAAGAGCATCAAAAGATTTGTTTTAGGTTACTGTGTTTAAGTTTGGGGTTAGGTGTAGGTCTAGAAATAATTAACTACAGGAATCTGTACTGAATGTGTCTCTGTGTGTGTGCCAGGGGAGTGGGGGTGGGGGTTGTACTGATAACATACTACTATACAGTTTACTCTAGTGAACTAAGAATTAGCTTAATTACATTTAGCAATTTATCTAACAGTAGTCAAATAGCAAACTATGTCACGACTGCGTGCCTAGTAGTAACTGCGAACAAACGAGTTCCTGTTAACCTTTGTTAGAATTTGAATATTGTGACTTAAGACATGCAGATTAACCTGCATCTTTATGTGTAGATGCACTTGTTACCTGCATATAATTAAGAGACTTTTATTATGACGGTGCCATTTTGTATTTACTTTCCCTTTCCTTTAAATGCGCAAAACTGACTTTCTTCGAGTTCTGTTGTGGCTGTAGTGTGTTTGTTGGCGGCAATTTCTGGAATCTCAAACTTTGGTATCTTATATTTATATCTGTTCATACCAGAGTCTCCATCAGTGTTTGTTACTTGGGTTGTGTTTGGAGAGTGATTTTAGTCCACTATTGGAAAGATCAGGTTTTTTGTATGGACTTGAATCATCAACACCAGGTGGCCAGCTAGAACCTTCCCGAGTGAACTTGCTTCATTGTATGAATCATCGTTTAATCTGTGGTTATTGTTCATGACCTTATGTAATTGCTCATTATTCCATAATACAATATTTTCAGTGTACCTTATTGTCTGTCTTTGTCCAATAATCTGGCATGCAACCAAATTTCCTAACCTCCAATGTTTTACCTATTTTTTTGTTTGGTCTTTTCAGTCACCTAAATATTTATTTTTTGGTATTTCTCAAATCCGCCGCAGCACCAATGGTTGAAATTTTTGTTAGCTAGATTCACTTTAACCCTTTAGATCCTAGTCAGCCAGAATCCGGCTGCAGCAGTTTGTCAATATATCCCTAACCGGCCGCATATACGCATCATTTCTACATCGACACTATGGCCATCTCGAGTTGAGTAATGAAACTAAGGCCGGATAGGGATATAGTGATTAAGTAATTTTGGTAATTTAGTGGCTGGGTATATAAGATCTGACTGTATTGGGGGACTTTTGGGAAAAAGTGCCGACATGTTCCAGAGAAATACTCTAATTATATGGATTTACAGGATCTAAAGGGTTAAACTAGTATGTTTTTTATATCAGTATGTTTTTATAGTACATATGCTTGTTCTGCTCAACATGATCATCATCAGACTTATGCCACCAGGATATTTTTCTGTCCATCACATCTTGTCTGTTTGTGTGTGCTGGTGAGAGTGTTTAATTTGTCAATATGGCCCATTGGTATAATCGGTTGGATTGCTACACTGACAGGAAAGGAAAAGTTTTCTCAAAAAGTAAATCTGATTTTAACAGGCAAGGTCATTGTCCATGCTTTGTTGATTGGTTTTAGTGCAAATTTTGTGCCTACAGTTTTGCTGGACTGCCCTGTAT
>JAUZST010033403.1:0-28575 GCA_034779995.1 Parotocinclus haroldoi | reverse complement strand
CTCTATTATTATTAATAATGTACTTTTTTTACTTGTAAGCTGCCACAAGCGATTGATCTAGCTATCTAATACTAGGGCAACCATACTATCTAATAATAGGTCATCCCTTTGCTATTACACAGCCCCCCAGTGACACAATGCACTTAGAAACCTTCTTTAAGATTCTGCTCCATACTGCCAAGATTTCATAATGTAAATTCTACATATTTTGCAAATGTGCAAATCTACTGGCTGACCACACTGGTTTTATTGGATTCAGATAAAATGCCCTTAAGCACCAAATGTCCATGCATTTTTAGTAGTTTGAAATTACTTTTGTTTTGTGAAATGGTACATTATTCAAGCTAGAAGTAGTCATAAGATTGTTACCATGAAGGGATGTACGTGGATCAGCAACAATATTCAAATAGGTTGTGGCATTCTAGTATTTCTGACACAATCTTAGGTATAGTGACCTAGGTATAGTGGGTATTCTTCATTTACCTTTACCTTTCTGATTTCTGTCCACAGAACTGCCACCACTGAATATGTTTTCTTCATTGCACTGTTCTGAGTAAACTCTAGATATTGTAGCATGTGAAAATCTCAGGAGATCAGCAGTTACTCAAACCAGCCTGCCCGCCACAATCATGCCATGGACAAAATCACTGAGATCCCATTCCCCCCCAGTCTGATGGTTTATGTAAATATATGCCCATATCTGCTTATTTCATGCAGTTCACTGCAACTGTGCGATTGGCTCATCAGGTTACTGCATGCACAATCAGGTACTGTTGTTTTGAATTAGGGTGCTCAGTGAGAGTATATATATATATATATATATATATACACACACACACACACACACACACACTATAGACTATATAGACTATATAAGTGAGAGTATATAAGCTCAATAAACATGGCCAGTCTCAGAACTCTGTAAAACAGTAATAACAGCATTTATTAACGACGCCTAAAATATGATGTTTTTTCCAGCACTAATAAAGAATTGTTCAAAAATTAGCTGAATAATGAGCTAGATAAAGAATTAACCTAGAAAACATACAGATCCATAAACACACATAAGGAGTTTGTCTTGGTGTCTGCAAACATGTATGACATGTGACATTTTCGACAGGCCAAACCACTACTAGTTACAAATGTACTGTGTATTTGCAGTATGGGGTAAAGAAAAGTCAATATGAAGAGGCCAAGAGTGATCATTATGTTAATGTGTGTTTATGAGCAGAGTCAGATCATGCATACAGTATGAACTGAATCTATTATTTATAATATATTACAGAGTTATATGGATATTTTAGGGTTGTAAATAGAAATAAAAATAAAAATCTTCATCCAAATAGAAGTGATTGGAAGAGGTCATGTCCAATATGAGAGGTGTCGTTCCTTGTGAAAGTCCTGAAGCCCTTGCAGACCACAGCCAGTGGTTTTCTTGACTACAGGAATTAGACGGAGACCTGGGAAATTTGGAGGCCAGGGTAACACCTTGAACTCTTATTCATGTGCATTAAACCATTCAGTGATGCATTCCTTCCACACTTAATCAGATAATATACATGCAATGTTTGCCACTGTAGCTCTGCTGTCAGTTAAAAAATACAGATAAGGAACCTTCATGTAAATACATGTATATAGCTTTTGTTTCAATCACACAATCATTTTCCATTAATACCCAAGAATAAGATGTGGTTCAAGTGATTTCCAAATCAGTTTCACATTAAATAAAGGGCATGCCTTACTTGGAATTCAACAGAAAGTAAAACGGAACTGCTGTTGCACATGTAGGTGTGTTGATTTTAAGAAAAGAGTGGCGTCTTATTTTTTTCTAGAGCTTTATGTCAGACCATAAAGTGCATATATAAGTAAGGAATGTTAAAGCTTTTAAAATTCTATCACGAATTATAAGGGGTCATTTATTTTAAATATACTTTTATAGAATAACTGCAACTTAGTTGCATTAGTTATATTTTATTTGCTATACAATACCAATATTTATTACTTTATGGGTTACTTTATTCATTTTACAAATGTACTCAGCAAGGGTTTGTTCTGGCTTGTGTTTCAAATTCCTGTTCTGGGAAAACAATCTTCACATATTTCATAAGTGGTGTGTGTAAGGGGTGGTGTATTAAGGCCAAAACACAACAGTTTTATTGTGCACAAATTTTTTGAACAGTTCCCTGATCAGTACATGTCCTTACAGAGCTGGTATGGCAAACACTGCATGTTTAAATGTGCCAGACTTTTTCAGTCATCTATAACATTTTACATTTGTTTTGTCATGTGCAATCCCCCCCTCAACAAATTACACCTCAAATACACTCAGTTCAACCATAAGATAAATAAACTTGCTGGTTAAAACACTATAGAATCATGATCTGTAGAAATATTAGATGCAAATTTACTTGCACTGCCTTTTTCACAAATTAAAATACTTTGAGATAAAACAAGGTTTTATTGAGATTTTCATTGTTTTTTTTCACCCACAAACCATTACCTGCAATATGCATTTTTACACTCCTAGTGTATCACGCACATTCCAGAGGTACAATAACTTGTCTGAACACACATCTGAGCTATCACAAATATGTTTACTCAACAAAACCCAGAAACACAGACCAGCAATCTTTACAGTTACAAAAGTATACATTACTACTGATAGGTGCATGTATATATAGTATTGCTCTACTATCTATTGTATATTTTGTACAATTATCTATAGTCTACAGGACTAGTTTAGTTACTTAGTACCAGAGTATAGCAGTCATTGCCTGACTGAGGCTAAATTTAACATGCTGTTATAAATGTTTTCCGTAAATCATTAATCTGACGTAATGACTGAACACAACAACATCATGTTCACGTTAATCCCAAGTAAAATCACATACTCATAGGCTAAAACTCAGACTACTGATGAAAATGCTACAATTTAGCATGTATCAATGCCAGGAAGACATCAAAATTTTGCAACTACTTCAAGACAGAAGAAAATCAGAGAATGTTGGACTTTGAGAATGTTATGGACTTTCCTCTACATTTACCTGACCTGACTGGAATATTGGTTGCACTTTCATAGATCAGGAGCTGTGATTCTTATTCAACTCTTCTAAAAAATCTGTGCAATAATTATGTATAGAGGATCAAACAATATTGAAATCACATAAAACAAGTTCTGAGCCCATTTGGCATCAATATTCCTGAAAAGGCAGAGTTTCATTTAAGTTTTAAATTACACACAAAATTCTAAAATTCTCTAACACAGAATATTTTTCACCAAAAGATACATTTGAGGACCAAGCTATTAGCAGATCTAAGCACATTGCGAGTCTTTATTGAGACCTATGCTACAACTCAAACACATGAGATTACTGGAGTCTTTTTTAACAGAGAAACAGGAGACTTAAGAAGATTTCTCACGTTGCTTTCCATTTGACTCCACTCTGACTCAGAGAATATAAAAATACAACTGCTGGATATTTCATTATGGGATAGGACAGGCATTCAATAACATCACAAGATGCTCTTTGGTATATTGTGAAATCCTTCTGTTTTAACATGGACCATCAGATAAATATTAGATCAATGTTACACAAGTTTTTTTTTAATATACAAAATTAAAATGGAGAAAAATGCAAAATAAAAGTGCTTTTTCAAGTGATCTCAGACTTTTGCTCCCACTGTACCTTACTAAAGAGAATGATATAATGAAGCATATAAAGGAGAAAAAGAATAGTTTATGACACTGCAGTGACATTTGTGATAACTATTTTATCATCATGGGTTTATCTATGTAGGTATTGCTCTAAGATCAATATCAAAAATGCCTTCTCACTCGTCAACAAAGAGATTCACAAGCTAACGATAATAGATGCACTTCTCTGGATTTCTGGCTGTTTGTGTGGAACAAAGTAAAATCAGTTTATCACCATAATAAAGCTTTGGGATCATTTGGATTAGATGAGAACTTTGCAAATAATTTACATGTGACCAATAAGACAAGGATGGAGTATGATCCATTCATTTGTGTCCAAATTCGCCAGTCTTAAAATAAAGGTCATTACACTGGTTGGAAAGTGTAAAAACTTTGTGAATGTGTAATAAACCAAAAACAAACACTCATTCATTGTTTCATTCATTCATTATCTTCCGCTCAGTCCACACGGTCGGAGGCCAGCCTCTGCCCACCTGGCAACTCTGGGCACAAGGGCAGGAACAACCCTAGATGGGACGGCAATCCATCGTAGGGCACACACACAGTCATGCACATAGTCACACTAAGGCCCATTTTAGAAACACCAATTAACCTAACAAGCATGTCTTTGGACTGTGGGAGGAAACCGGAGTACCCGGAGTAAACCCACGCAGACACGGAAAGGACATGCAGTCTCTACACAGAAAGGACCAAGACCGCTCCACCCTGGAATTGAACACAGAACCTTCTTGCTGTGAGGCAGTGGTGCTACCCACCAAGCCACTGTGCTGCCTAAAAACAAAAATGAAAAGTGAAAATAAGGTTGTGTATCCAAACTTAGTTAAGGTAAAACAATCTTGTTTTTTTTTTTTTTTAACTCCCCTGGCTTTTATTTCTATATCAAGCTGGTTCCTGGCTATCAGGAAAAGCATCTTATAGATTAGTTTCGCAAGACGGAGCCTTGTTATGGACCAAATTTTAAAATTACAACCATAAATTACAAATTGGATTGAAAACCAGACTGTTTGCTGGCCATGTCATTGGTATCCTGAAAAAAAATGCTTTAACACTCCTCTGTAGCAAGATGGGTTATCTTCCTGAAAAATGATTTTATCAATTTTGTTTGTTTACTAGGTTTATTTAACATTGCTATCAGCATCAGTAGCCATTTCGACAACATACACAAGATTATATCTAAACACAAGTTTACCTCAAAACTAGTCACATTTACACTACTTTTGTGAGCAGTGTATATACATTAAATTTAATCCCAATTAAGTATAATCAATTAAAATATCCATTTGGGAGAAAACTGGAGGACTCACAGTAAACCCACACAGACACAAGGGAGGACCCAGGACACTCCACCTTGGGACTGAACCCAGGGCCTTCTTGTTGGGAGGCGACAGTGCTACCCACCGAGTCACCCACCAATTATTTATGAAAGGAATTAGAAAAGGTGTTCAAAACTCATTTGTCCAGTAACTTTTCATTTACCTGACATGCAAAAGCATATCACAAATAATTTGACAATTTTGTTTTTTTTTTAAGTTACATTCAAACTGCACCTCACAAATGTGATTCACTGCTGAGTATCACTTTTACCTAATTATTCACATTTTATGGTTGCTTCTTTTTAGCCTGCAGTAAGGGAGTTTTTCCCTGCCACTGTCACCATAGGCTTGCTCAGACTGGGATTGACCTTTTTTTTATATAATATACTGTTGTAAAGCTGCTTTGAGACAATGCTTCATTGTAAAAAGTGCTGTATAAATACATTTTGATTAATTGATTGAGTAACCATATATTCTTATGTTTAGGTTTTGGTTTGTCTGGCTATTCATTGTGTAAGAAATATTATTAAACTAAGTTTAATTGTACTTGGTTTGTTGAGCACTTTCTGTTTTCAAGCGTATGATGAGTTTTTTTTATCTTTTTGCTGTGAAGTCTTCCTTGGGTCTATCCTTATTTTCCCTTTATTAACTTTCCAATGTATTTGCTCTTGCTCAAAGTTTTGAACACAGGTAGACTGATTCTGTGCTAGATTTTCTTTATGAGGCAGTTTCATTGTTTCATTTGACAGTTCTCTCATTTAGGCAATGTTTATTTCAAGGAGCAGGTCATTAAGGTCTTTAAGCACTCCCTTTTAGCTGTAGACTAATTTGCATGTTTAGGCCCATACTTGTTTTAGAAATGCATATAAGTATGATTCAACATTTTTCATTCAACATAACATTCAACATCATTCATGATCCAAGGTATGTTTCAGGAAACCAGAATTATCAGCCAGCTATTAAAGCACTTTTAGGTATCATTATCTGATATTTTAAAAAAGTTTTAAAAAATACATTCTGCCAGGGGGTGTATCAGCACATTTCCACGCAGGTTTAAGAGAAAAATCTAAAGTAATACAATACAATTAATTCACTAGAACAGTTTAGTATTTTTTCATTTAATGTCGCATCCACATCAATGACAGACAAGTTACACGAACCCTCTAGTCATTAGCTAATTAATATAATGCATGTGTCTGGAATGTGGAGTTCACTGGAACAGAATGATTATCGGTGTACAAATACTTTCCGTTTAAAGAGGAAACATAATGTAACACTTTGAGAGTGACACAATACCAGTGAACTCAATACAATGTAAGGTGTGTCTACTTCAGATTCATATGCAGCTGAAAATAAGTAAAGGGGATAGTACCAGTACACTAGTACACATTATAATGCCTATTCAAAAACCTCTCAGTGAAGGGAGACACATGTCCTGTGAAAACTTCATCCAACATCCAGTAGCTCTCACTAATATGAAATGATCTTAAAAGACAGCTGGTATTTGAATAGTTTATTTACATTACAATACAATACCTTCCTATGAATACGGTCTTTCTTAGCATGGCCCAAACAAGGCATTCTGGGTACAACTATATCTGTACTTTACTTACAAAAACTCATGAACAGCATTACTGAATGGGGTTGTTATACTGTAAATCATGTAGCCACATAAGCACAAACTTGCAAAGCTAAATTTAAAATGAAACCGATATTAAGTGATATGAGAACAGATCAAAAAGAAGAAATTGGCATTTGTAATGTTAGGGTTAAACAGAATACACGTAACAAAATATACATAAAAAACATATGTAAGGATTAATAAAGATTAATACATGACATTATTTTTTTCTGAAGCTTGAAGTGCCATATGTTACAGTGGCGAATCTGTATGTTTATAGAGATTGTCTCCAAATATGTTATTTAGTGGCTTTTGTAACATTTGCGGCATTTTAGCTGACTTTTTGCTCTAGTGAATTCATAACTTAGCAAATGGCAATACAGTAATACCCTAAAACAAACTTAGAGTTTCTATTCAGAATAATCTGACAAAGCATTTTTGAACTTTAAATATCAAACAATATAAATGATCAAATCATATAAAGTATGTTCACTGCAAAAAAAACAAATAAACAAAGCAAAAAAAAATCTAACACAAAGGTAGCAGAACATGTATGTTGGTCATTCAAAGAAGGCCTATTTATGGCTATTTTGATTGGAGCAGTCTGTTCCATAGGATCCCTCCAGTGGGCAGTGGAAGCACATGCACATAATCTATATGAAACTAAAAACAAAACAAAAATAAAAATCACATTTTGCTCCCACTTTATATTTCTTTTACTTAAGAAGGACTATACAGCCATTGTTTACTTTTTAATAATTCAAGAACATTATTTTCACAATGTGTTATCTTGCTTACTTTCATTGTAACATTTTTGATAGTGGACTGGTGAGCTAGTGAACTAGTTCAGACAACAACAAAAAAAAATACAGAAAATTACATTGTATGATTTATAAATAATTGATTTGGGTTTTATTGCATACATTAAGTATTTTATCACCTACCAACCTGCAATAATTCTAGCTTTCACAGACCTGTTAGTGTTTCTATTAGAAGCCCTCCTATTGTGCACTCGTTACTTGTATTAATTGCACCTGTTTAAACACGTTATCTGTATAAAAACGCTCAATCAATTACAATTTAACCTCTACACCATGCCCAAGACCAAAGATCTGTCTAAGGACACCAGGGACAAAATTGTTGACCTGCACAAGGACGGGCTACAGGACAATAGGCAACAGCTTGGTGAGAAGGGAACATCTATTGGTATAGAGACTGATCCAATGTTAATTATTTGAGAGTGGCAGGATCAATGGGAAGACTTCCCATTCATTCAGAACAAGGGACTTTGAATTTTATATTAGCTGATTGTCCTAGGGTTTCAAATATTCATGTCATTTAGACATATGTAAATCTTGCTCATGTCCAATTAAATGAGCATGTATAATATGATTGTCTCATTTGTTTAATGTGGTTCTCTTGATCTAATTTAATTCTGTCAATTAACATTAAATCTATTCCTGAATAGATTTCACAGTGTGGCAGGCTGTATTATCCTGTTGAAAGTCGTTGTCTTTAGAGAATACCACTGGTGGAGTGTACTTGATCTTCAGCAATGTTTAGGTAGGTGGTAAAATCAAAGTAACATTCACATGAATGCCAGGACCGAGGTTTCCTAACAGAACATTACCCAGAGCACCACGTTTTCAATGTTATTCGCTTCAACTGTCAGTGGTTTTAAACATTACAGCTGATCGGTGTGCATGGCACTGATTTAATATATTAGTACAACAGACAAAACGAGGGCTTAGATCACAAGAATAATTAATACCTTCATCTGTGGAGTTGTTAAGTTTTGACAGGGTTTCAAAGTGGAGGCTGGAAGTGGACATTCTTTATGTGAGAGAAACCTGGCGATAAATCAGAAATCTAATTAAGAAAACTGCGAGAACTTCACATAAACTCTGTGTCCATCCAAAGTTAAGAAAAGTTAAATGTCACACAGCTTATGGTAAATTTAGATAATTTATTAGGTACTTTAGCAGTTAGCAGATTGAGCTCATTAGTTTTGTTTACATAAAATCTGAATAGAAGATTACAAAGAAACATTTTTTTATGATTTAGAAGTGATGCATTTTATTCAGCGAACAAATAAACTAAAATGGAAATGAATAACAGATACTTACTGTATGAATAATGAGGATATACGGTGAGGCCAAAGATCAGCTGAAGTTTTGGTTGAATTGGGAGAGGACATATGAACAGGAGAGGATGGACAGGGACTTGATGATGTGCAATTTGTTGTTGGTTCTGGGTAAGTTCTTAGCAGATGTAGTGAAGATGAGGGCTAGAGGGATCAGTTAATCCATTTGGATTTATTTTAAAAGACGCAGCGCTTGTAGTGTGTCATCCATGGTCATCCATTCCATTTGAAAAGAATCTCTTAGCAATGGTGGTTCTTCCAGTTATCCGGAGGCCTTGTTTTGCATGTGCTTTTAGTTTAATTTGATTATTCTGCTCTGCAGATGACTACCAGCTATTTCTTTTGACACAAGGGCATAGTGTTGCATGTACATAATTTAAATAACTATGATCTATAAAATGTCTGTACAATGACAAAATCAAAACCTTTGACTACATACTTTGTGTCATATTCTTGACCATAGTCTTCAAAACATAAGCATTTAATGTTAATCAATTATTTGCAATACAGGGCGTTAAGTGGCTTAAATACAGAAATAAAAAAATAAGATTTTTTTTTAAATTCAGGAGCAGAGTAACTAATAACACTGATCACTGCAGCATGTAAATGTTCTTCTATGGACACGTTATAGTTAAAAAAAAAAAGCTGAAATAACATAATTATACAAACTATTCCACATATTAAAATACACTCAGAGTAATCTAGCATTGAAATTCAACTTCAAAACCAGCAGTATTAAGTAAAAGTTCCCAAGCCAACAATAACCATATGCAGAGCAGAATAAATGTCTTTCTAAAACTAATTAAGCTAGCAAAGCGCACTGCGTCTGTGATACTGACAACATTCTCTGGTCCTCGGAGTAACAGTTCCTGTTAAATGTCAGAACTGTTAGAGCCTCCTTTAATTTGTCCACATTCAGCTCACTGCTCATTCCAGAAGTGTACCTTCGTCCATAGCTTGGGGAGCCATATGAGGGTGAAGAGAAATTCATGGAGAAACTTGAGCCGGTAGCGTCAAAGCTCCCTCGCCTAGAGCCAGACCGTGAACCGGTTCTGGAGCCAGACCTGGATCCTGATGTTGAACCAGAGCCACTGACATTGTATGGGCTATAAAGGCCTTTAGTAGACTGAGATGATGCCTCCAATAAGCGCAAGCCAGAGCCCTCCTCAATCATGCTTCTCTCCATGGCATCTTTATAAGATATCTTCAGCTTTGTTTTGGGACAAGTGAGGTATTTGGAGTATCCACTGACATCCCGCAGTTTCTGTGCAGTGCGTGCATCAAGAGTACCCTTCTTTATGGCATCGTCCAGTGAGACTCTTCCTGCAACATCAGGTTCAATTAATCCACCGGTCAGGTACTGAACTTCAAGGAATCGTTGGCCAGCTTCATAATATAGCCAACCTTTCTTTAAGGCTTGAGCAGCTGACATTTTGGTTTTGGTTCTTGGATCTTCAAATCCTTGGAAAGCTTTCTGAGCCAAGTTGATGCGATCAACCATTATCTTATCTACCAAGCCTTTGCTCATGGCTTCAGCGACAGTGAATTTTTCTCCAGTATTTGGGTCAATGATGCCTCCAGTGCATGCCTGTGCTTCTAGCAGTCTTTGACCAGTAATGCTGTCAACTAGATTTCTATGCATGGCCTCTGTAACTGAAACCTTCTCGAGTGTATCTGTGTCTAGAATTCCAGCCACTGGACCAGTTTCTTCTGTTGGATCATTCCAGGTGGTTGCCGGGGCCCTTATAGATGGAACTGGGCTCATGGGATATGATGAAGTGGAGCCAAAGGAAGAGGAGCGTGATCGGGAACCACTCATGTTCCCAGACAACATGTCTGCAAACTCGGTGATGGACAGCGTGCCAGCACGATACTGGTCCAAAGCAGATTTGTCTATGAGACCCTTGGTGATGGCATCATCAATGTCATACTGACGTCCAGACCTTCTGTCAATGATCATTGACTTGACTCCATCGGCTGATGAAGTGGTGATTTCTTCCCATTCGCATTCTTGTTCTGCAAGCTCCATGTAGGTCTGTTGATCAATGAGACCTTTCCGGTAGGCCTCATAAACAGACATTTCTTTTCCTGTTTCTGGGTCCACAATGACTACTCTGCGTTTGCGGACAGATGACTTGGATGATGTCTTTCTTTCTCGTTTCTTCTCTTTTAGTAGCAAAAGAACAAGTCCAGTATCAGGGTCCGTTGTGCAACGCTCCATCAACTGAAGATATGTCAGGTTCTCTTCTGTGTTTGGATCAAAGAAACCTTTTGTGTCATCAGAAGGGTCAGTGAGAATTTCATTCATCTCCTCGTCAAAGAGGCCACGCTTGTATGCCATTTCCACAGGAAGACGATGACTCTCCTCAGGATCAATAATTCCACCTGTGGCAATTTGAGCTTCCAAAAGACGAATCCCATGGTCTTTAAGGATCAGACCCTTCTTCATAGCCTGAAATAGGGAAATTACCTTACCAGTGTATGGATCATTGTACCCAGTCACAGCTCGCTCAGCAGACAGTAGCTTGTCTTTGAACTCTGAGCCAACCACTCCTATTTTAATAGCTTCATTGACTGTCAGTTTCAGATTTTTGATGGGATCAATCACATATCCTGTGGCTGCTTGGGCCTCGAGTAATTCGAAAGCAGTGCCTGGTCTGATCATGTTCTTTTTCATGGCTTGATATATTGACAGTCGTTCTTTAGTAGCCTCCACATAAACTCCTGCAATGCAGCTTGTACCCTCTAGATATTTTTTCAAGTCTTTGATGATGTCATCCAAAGAGATGGTGCCTTCTGTGAGCTCTGTGTACGTCTTTTGGTCGATAATTTGAGAGCAAAGTAGTTCATCCAAGGTAATTTGCTTTCTCAGACCCCTTACCAGCAGTTTCTTATCTGCAAGAGACAGCATGTACATGCCACTTTCTTTGTCAACTTTGCATCTCTCAAGTAGCTGAGCATAGGATGATTTTTCTTCTGTTGTTGGGTCAAGAAACCCTTTGACCTCTCCACTCGAGAGCCTGTCCAAAGTTTCTTTGTTTATATATCCACGTTGCATAGCAACATCACTGGGGAGGTGAAAATTGTACTCATGATCCATTATGCCACCGGTAGCCATCTGAGCTTCTAGAACCTTTAATGCATACTCCTCAGACACCAGACCCTTTTTCATGGCTTGGTACAAAGAAATGACTTTGCTGCTGTATGGGTCTTTGTATCCTGTGACTGCTCTCTCTGCAGACAAGAGTTTGTCATGAAGCTCTGGGCCAACAAGACCCTTGCGTACAGCCTCATCAACTGTTAGCAACTCATGTCTTACTGGGTCAGTGATAAACCCTGTTGCTGCTTGTGCTTCTAACAAATCAATGGCGATATCAGGCTTAATGAGACCTCTCTTCATGGCCTGGTGAATGCTAAGTTTGGCGGACTTGTCCGAGAGCACCCCAGCTATGCTGCCTGTTCCAAAAAGGTAGTGCTTAACAGTTTCCATTTCCATGACCTCACGGATTGTTTTCCTTCCTTGTTTTAGTAGATTGTAAGTTTCAAGGTCAATTATACGAGAGCTGTACAGCTCCTCAATCGTAACTCTACGTCGAATTACATCACATAATATTTTCTGCTCAGTTCGAATGACTTCCCGTTGCTCGATGATTTCAATGAGAATGATGATCATTCTCTCTTTAGAGATTTTTCCTGACCGGTACTGCTGAATAAGTCTACGTTTATCCTCTTCAGGAAGCAAGTCTGATTCCATGACATCCCATAAGGACATTTGCTTTCCTGCAAAACTCTGGAGTGGTATATCTAGTGTAGTGTTGGCCAGGTCTGTTTCTGTTTGTTCTTCAGTGTAAACATATGACTTCTCAACTTCTTTTGGAACTTCAGGCTTAGAAAGTGGTAACAGGAAAAAGCCAAAGTCAGGGTCTTTCGTGCATCTTTTCATCAGTTGTTTGTAAGTGATACTTTCTTCTGTGTTGGGATCTGTGAACCCTTTCATATCATCTACGGGATCTTTGAAGGACTTGGCCATCTGCTTGTTTAAGTAACCTCGCTGAATGGCTATGTCAGTTGGGACACGGTGGCTGTTCACTGGATCAACGATTCCTCCAGTTGCCTCTTGTACTTCAAGGAGTGGAATGGCACGCTCTCGAAGCACAAGCTCTTTTTGCATCGCTTGGAAAAGTGAAATCTTGTGACCGGTGTATGGGTCTTTATATCCAGTTACAGCCTTCTCAGCAGACAGAAGTTTTTCATGCAGCTCAGGTCCAACAACTCCAGCTTTTACAGCATCGTCCACTGTAAACCTCTGATTCCTGACTGGATCAATAATAAATCCTGTTGCTGCTTGAGCTTCCAAAAATGAAAGGCCAGTATTGTGTGTCAGTAGCTTCTGCTTCATTGCCTCATAAATGCTGAGCTTTTCCTTTGATGCTTCATTGACCACTCCTGCAATGCTTTCTGATCCTTGCAAATACCTCTTGACTGTATCGGTTTCACTAATCTCTTTTGGCTTCTTTTTGCCTTGTTGAAGCTGATCGTAAGTATCCTTGTCAATTATTTTGGATTCAAACAGGGATGTTGCACTTACGGGTTCTCTGAGACCACTAAAGGCGTCTTGCTGCCTTTTTGTCTCATTCTCATCAACCATTGTGATGACAATGCTAATGATCTTTTCGATTGTAACTTTGCCAGATGTGAAGCGACGAATTATATCAATCCTTTGTTCTTCTGTCAGATATTCCGAGTTAATGATTTCCCAGATGGTGACAGTTCTTCCTTTGAAGGGTCCATGGCGTAATTCCAATACGGTTTTATTTAAGTCTTCTTTTGTCTGGTCATTGGAAAGCGGATCTGAGTCCTTGGATTTGATAGCCGTTTCTGAAAGTGATAGCAATGGGAGGCCTGTTTCTTTGTCGGTGATGCATCCTTTCAGCAGCTGTGCATACGAAACCATCTCCTTTGTGTTCGGTTCAAGAAATACTTTATTTACGTCTGAAGGGCTGCTTAAAGCTTTGTTCATTTCTTCACTAAAATAGCCACGTTTATAAGCAATATCCTGAGGCACTCGATAGCTTTTCACCGGATCAATGACGCCTCCAGTTGCAAGTTGGGCCTCCAGTAAGCGGACACCATGATCTTTGTTGACAAGGTCTTTTTGCATTGCCTCAAATAAAGACACCGTTTTTCCCGTATAGGGATCCTTATACCCAGTCACTGCTCTTTCTGCCGACAGCAGTTTCTCATGCAACTCTGGACCAACAATTCCAGATTTCACAGCCTCATCAACTGTGAGCTTTTGGTTTTTCACTGGGTCAATGATGAAGCCAGTTCCAGCCTGGGCTTCTAGAAGATTTAGAGCAAGCTCTGCTTCAAGCATATTTTTCTTCATAGCTTCATAGAACGGCACTTTCTCCTTGGTTGATTGAACAAACACTCCAGCAATACTGTCCGTTCCCTTTAAGGCTTTTTTAACAGAATCCATCTCAGACACATCTTTAACAGATGATTTTCCATTATGCAACTCGTTGAACAGATCTTTATTAATGACTTTCAAATCCAGAAGCTCGGATGCAGGCACAGATGACCTCAACCCATCAAAAGTGGGCTGTTTATTTTTCTCTTTGTCTTCTACTACAGTGATTACAATCTTTATGATTTTCTCTACAGTAATTTTTCCTGATTTATACTGACGAATGAGATCTCTTCTC
Organism: Parotocinclus haroldoi; assembly: GCA_034779995.1. NCBI lineage: Eukaryota > Metazoa > Chordata > Actinopteri > Siluriformes > Loricariidae > Parotocinclus > Parotocinclus haroldoi. The sequence goes on along the minus strand of JAUZST010033403.1, from coordinate 14,075 downwards.
TGATCTTCACTGAAATACTCAGAATTGATCACTTCCCAGATGGTCACAGTCTTACCCTTGAATCTTCCAAACGGCACCAATACATTGGTGTTCCTAAATGTGTCTTTAGTTTCATCATCTGTGTATGTCCTTTCAGGAAGAGGTGCGTTCTCTGAAACTGGTAAGTATAGGAGGCCAGTATCAGGATCTGGTTTACATCTTTCGAGCAGCTGGAGATAAGTCAGTCTTTCTCCTGTGTTGGGGTCACTAAATCCTTTTCTATCCGCAGGAAGACTGGACAAGGTCTTACTTAGTTCCTCATCCAACTGACCTTGCTTACATGCTGTTTGAACTGGAACACGGTGACTGTTTATTGGGTCAATGATGCCTCCAGTAGCAATCTGAACATCAAGAAGTTTAGTGGCTTGGTCCTCTGTGACCAGGCCCTTTTTCATGGCTTCAAATAAAGAGATAGTGTTCCCAGTGAATGGATCTTTGAAACCAGTTGCAGCCCTTTCAGCAGAGAGCAATGTGGTGTGCAGTTCAGGCCCAATAATGGACTCTTTTACTGCTTCATTGACAGAAAGCCTTCTGTTCTTAAAAGGATCAAAAATATACCCAGATGCTGCCTGCGCTTCAAGGAGTGATATCGCTGTGCTAGGTAACAATTTCTTCTCTTGCAAAGCTTGAAAAACGCTCATTTTTTGGTTCGAATCCATTGTTATACCCCCGATGCAGTCCTTGCCCTTGAGACATATCTTGACTTTGTCCAGCTTACTAAGCTCTTCCACAGTTGTTTTGCCTTTCTTAAGTTTGTCAAATTCTTTTTTATTTAGCACACCAATTTCATTAAGCCTCCTTGCAGGAACCTTCTCACGTATTCCATCAAATACTAGCAAGTCTTTATCTGTCTTTACTCCATCAACCTCTGAAGAACCATTGAAGACTTGTTTTGTTGTTTCCTGCATTGTTGCTGTAACTAATGTCTCTTCAGGAACACTGTCAGTTTGTATTTCTATTTCCTTCGTTTGGGAAGGCGTCGGTTTCTGTGGTGCCTGCAACTTCTTAAGCTTTTCTCTTAATTTCTTGTTTTCCTCACCCATGACTTTTTCTTGTTCTTGTTTTTGCTTCTCTAACTCATCCATCTCCTTTTGCCTTTTTAGCATCTCCTCTTCAGCCTCTTTCTGCTTTTTGACAGCATCTTCCAGTGTAGCCTGGAGTTTCTTCTTCTCGTCCTCCATCTGCTTCTGCTGACGCTCCTGTTCATCATGAAGGGCTTTGGCTTTCTTCACCTCCTCTTCCAATTGTTTCTCTAGCTTATTTTTCTCTGCCTCTATGGTTTTCTCCTTTTTTAGTAAAGTTTCTTTTGTTGTAAGGAAAGTCTGCTCAAGGACCATCTTTTCTTGTAGGACTTGTTCTTGTTGTACATTAGCCGTCTGTAATAAGACAAAAAGCACAAATTATAGATTTACATATTAATGGCCACAAACTACCAGAAGGTAACAGCTAACTAATGATAAATGCGTATTATATGTAGACGGAACTGTACCATATTGTGAAAAAAAACATTTTGTGTATGATACGAGAGTAAATTAACTTTGAATACGGATACTTTACTACTGAGTTTTGAAATAAAAATTATAATATACTCAAGTGTTATTCAAAAGTATGTGTTTTTAGTGCAAGTAGAAAATAAAATTGCTGTGTAATTGCATGACAGTACCTCTTTTGCTTTATTTTGTAAATCTGTGGACTCTTTTTTCAGTTTCTCCATTTCCTTCTCAAGCTCAGCAATTTTTCTGTGCAAATCCTCTGCTTCTTTGCTGCTTTGCAACCTTTCTGCTTCCAGTTTCTCAGCAACATTGAGTTTTTCTGATGTTTGCTTTTCAGTTTTCTGCAAGCGGGATCTAATTTCTTCAGCCTGCTTCTTGAATTTTTTTGCTTCCTCCTCTGCCTTTGTCTGTGCATTACTAAGCTCCAGTACCTTGAGCCTGAGTGTCTCAGCTTCTGCAGTTACTTCTTGCTGCCGTTTGCGTTCTGCTTTTAAGGATTTCTTGAACTCCACTGTCTCTTGTTCTAAACGTTGCTCCATCTCCTGTTTGGCCTCCAGAAGCTTTTGAGCCTCTTCCTGAGCCCGGTCTTTTTGTTTCTGGAGATTTTCTGCCTCCGCCTTTAGTGTTGTAGCTTCCTGAATGGCTAACATCTTCTCATTGAGGATCTTTTCAGCCAGTTCTCTCTGTTGGGTAAGATCAGCCTCTGCGACTTGCCTGAGTCTAGCAGCTTCTTGCGCATCAGCACTGAGTCGTGCGGCCTCCTCAGCCAGCTTCTTCAAATTTTCAGCCTCTTCCTCAAGCAAATTCTTTGTGTTCTCTTCATCTTTTTTCATAAGTCTTTTATTTTCCTCCTCAAATTTGGCCTTCAATGAGAGTAATTCCTCCATCTGTTTTTTAACTTTCAAGAGCTCATCTTCTACCTGTGCTTTCTGCTTGACAGCATCGCTGACCTCGTCCTTCAGTCGTTTCTGTTCATCATCCAAAACAGATTTCTGTTTGTCCGTCTCCTCAAGTAGTATTTTCACTTTTAATAACTCTTTCTCTACCTGGGACTTCTGGGTCAAGGTTGTTTCAGCAAGTTGTTTGTGTTTGGCCATCTCTTCCTCAGCCTTCTGTTTCTGTTTCAGTGCATTTTTCTCTGCTTTAGCACGCTTGGAAGCTTCTGCTTCAGCCTCTTTTCGTAATTTCTCGGCATCTTCCTGAGCCTTGGCCTGTTTAGCTGCTTCTGCTTCTGCTACATGCTTTTGGCGCTCAGCCTCTTCTGCTTTTTGGCGAAGCTGAGCAGCCTCTTTTTCAGCGTTCTCTTTGGCCTTTTCTGCATCTTCTGCCAATTTCTTTGCCTTTGCAAATTCTTCATTTAGCTTACCCTGAGCAAGGTTGTCCACCTTCTGCTGGACAATCACATTCTGTGCCTCGTGTTCAGCAACAGTACGCCTTTCTGCAGCTTCTTTGGCTAAAATGATCTGTTTCGCAGCTTCCTTGTCAGCATTTTCCTTCTGCACTTTGAACTCTTCAGCTATCTTTTTAAGATGATCAGCTTCTTGTTGAGCAGCCTTGCACTGTCTTGCTGCCTCCTCTTCTGCGGATGAAATCCTTTTAACTTTTTCTTCTGCCTCCTTCCTCTTTTTCTCTTCATCTAGAGCAAGCTTTCTAAATCTCTCTGCTTCCTCTTCAGCTTTGACTTTACTCTTCTCAGTCTCATCTGCAATGCTCTTTAGTTTCTTTAGCTCAAGCTCAAGGTCCTTCCTACCTATAGAGGCCTTTTCAAAATTTATTTTCAATATATGAATTTCCTCTTCGACAATTTTTTTCTGCTTCATTATTTCCTCAACAACTCCCTTCTGCCTGTCTAACTCTGCATCAGAGGACATCTTTAGCTGACACATCTTTTCTTCAATATCTTGCTTGTGCTGAGCAGCTTTGTCTTCCAAGGCCTTCCTCTGATAAGTTTCATCCTCAGCTTTTCTTTTCAGACGCTCGTTTTCAGCCTCCTTGTCTTTCAAGGCAATCTCAGCCTCAGTTTTCAAACGAGTTGCTTCATCAATGGCAGCTAACTTTTCTTTCAGGATTTTTGCAGCCTCTGCTCTCTGTTGTGCCGCCTCCTTTTCTGCGAGCTGCCTTTGCTCCTTTGCTTCCTCAGCGACTGCCCTTAGTTTACTCGCCTCCGCGGCAAGTTCTTTCATTTTGGCGGCCTCCGATTCAATGAGCTGTTTGCTCTTTTCAGTATTTGACATGGATTCTTTTTCAGCCTTGCTTTTCTGTTCCAGAAGAATCTCCATCTCCTTTCTGACTTTGGAAAGTTCCTCTTCGAGTTGTTCCCTTTGTTTTACAGCCATGTTTACATCGTTTTTGAGTCGCTGCAGTTCATCATCCAACAGAGTTCTCTGTTGCTCAGCATGATCAAAATCTGATTTCAAGCGGATTAGTTCCTGTTCTGCAGAAAGTTTTTGTTTAGCGGTCTCTTCAGCTTCTTTCCTTTGTTTTTCGAGCTCCTTCTCTGCCGTTTCCTTCTGTTTTATAGCAGCAGCCTCAGCTTTGGCCCTTCTCTTTGCCTCTTGCTTTGCCTCCTCTTTCTGTTTCTCTGCCTCCTCCTGAGCAGCACTCTTCTTTTGGGCCTCCTCCTCAGCCTGAAGCCTCAGACGAAGCGCTTCATTGGCTTTCTGTCTCCACAGTTCCAGTTCCTTCTCTGCTTCGTCTCTTGCTTTAATGGCTTCAGCTTGTTGCTTTTTAAGGCGATCGGCCTCCTCTTGCAGCTGTATAACAGTGCCTTGCTCTTGTTTCAGTGACTCTTCCAATTTTGTGTTTTTTTCAGAAAGTGTCAAGTGTGTACTCTGTAACTGCGTGGCAGCAGTTTGCTGTGCTACCTCCTCTACAACTTTGATCTGCCGCTCCTTTTCCAGTTCGGCCTGCTTCATTCGCCTCTCAGCCTCCTCTGCTTGCTGCTTGAATTTCTTCAACTCATCAAGGGCTTTTTGTTTCTGTTTGGCAGCTTCTTTCTCTGCTTCAGATTTTTGTTTTAGCTCTTCCTCTGCCTTGCGCCTTTTCTGAGTCTCTTCGTTCACTTGCTTCCTAAGCTTCTCTGCCTCGTCTTGTGAAGACTTTTTAAGCGTGTCTGCTGTGTCTGCCTTATCTTTAAGTTGCTGAAGCTCTTCTTCAGCCACTAATTTCTGTTTCATCGTAGTTTCCAGCTGAAGGCGGATTATGCGAATCTCCTCCTCAATTACAGTTCTACTCAGCAGGGCCTCTTCAACTTGTTGGCTTTTAGCCTTAATCTCCTGGTCTGTCAGATTTCTCAGTTCTTGCAGCTCCTGTTGGATATTTTGTTTCTGTTTTTCCGAGTCAACTGCAACACCCTGTCGTTTGCTGACCTCCTCCTTCATTTTCAGCTTCAGCTCCTCAGCTTCCTGCTCTGCTTTGGCGATGGCTTTCGCATGAGTTTCTGCTAACTTTCGCTGTTTTTCTAACTCTGCCTGCATCTCAGCCATCCTGCGTCTCTCTTCTTCAACAAGTTTTTCGGTAGCTTTCTGTATTCATAAAGCAAGAATAGAGCAATATGGGGAAATAAAGAGAGGTTAAGTATGTAAATATAAATGTTATTTCTGTTTCAGATTAGATGCATAAAATGCATCTAATGCAAATACTTAAAATATATTGCTTACTTAATATGTATATTAAGTTTATAGCTATGTTAACAAAAGTGACAGTAACAAACACTTAATAAATGGTATACAAAATGATGCACAAAAAAGGCTTCAAGGCACAAAATGAAACAACTGAAAATCCACATGCTACTCAAGTGTACTCCTCAAAATGGCATGAAAAACATGCCTTTGTTTCCAGAGTCACTATTGCCTTTTTTTCTCTCAACTTCTGAATGCTACATAAACGCAAAAAAACTTACTGTACATAGCTTCTGAATGTGGAGTGTGTGAGGCACCTATAAGGCATATATTATACACCGATGAGCCAAAACATTAAACCAACCTGCTTTGCTTAGGTTTGTGTCAAACTAACACCAACCTAAATAACGAAAGCCAGAGTTTCTCAGAGGAACATTGATCACACTTCCTTTATCACCAAGTTTTCTTCCCATAGTGTATTCTACCATCACAGGTAAATGCCACACAAGCTCCTCACCACTCATTTGCTTAAAAACACTGGATTCATTGGACCAGATTACCTGTTCTGTTATGATTCTGACACTCATGCCCAGTGTAGGTGCTTTCTACTGAGAACGGGGGGTTCGCAGGGTTAGTACCATGGTCTGCAGCCAATTGGCAGAAAGGTGTTTATGTGACTAGTGCCACAGTGGTCATTCTGCTGGTTTGCCCTCGTTGTCTTCATGCATATATGACACTTGGGTATCCAAAATCCCATTACCAATTAATTTGTCCCCCCTTGCACCATTATTAACCCTCCCTTCTGTTTTCAAACATACTCAGATCTAGTTAAACCCAGCTAAATTCCAGTTCATTTTAATATATCCAAGTTGTAAGGCTTGGTCATACCAAGATAATCAATGATATTTTCTAATTTTCTATCTGTGAGAGGTTGTAGTGTTTTGGGTCATTGTTGTATACATAATATAAAGAGCTTAATATTAATATTACATTTACGAGTAGCCATGTGGGACATAACTCAATGCAATGCAAGAAAAGAAGCTTAACTTAAAATAAAACATTTAAATGGGCAAGAACAAAACAAGCAACACAGCAGAAGGCAAACCACATAGATGAATGTTGTGTAAAATGACTCTGATTAGCTGGATTATAGAATCTTATACTAGTAAGTTAAAAGTAAGACACAGCTGAATGTTAACAGTTTGAATAAAACTGTGTAAAAAAAGTGTCTGCATGGTATTTAAACAGGACGACAACAGTTAGTGGTGGAAAATTTACCTTATTAGTGCCCAAACATGATAAACATTCATCATGATAAAGCACTGGCAAGCCATATAAAGAAGCAAACAAGCAGATATGCAAGTTAGAAAAGGAAAAGAGGGGGGGAAACAAAACTGTGCTTCTCAGGAGAAAAATAATTATAGAGAAAAAAAATGGCATTCAACCTGAAGCATTCTCAAACATAAAACTGAGAGCCTGGGCAGAAATGGTCAAAGGCAAATGTTATTTTGTGGTGTATTTACTCAAGAATTCAGTTTTTGATTGAGTTTATAGTCATTTAAGCACATTTGACTAATGGTATTCTGAGTTTGCTTCAGGCTGAGGGCAATATACAGTTTGTGTGTGTGTGTGTCTGAGAGAATGTGCTGCATTCAAACATTATGCATTTACTCATGTCCTACATGAGCACCTTGAAGTTCTCTTGAAGTAAAACAGTATTTTATTTATAGTGAAAAATGTATCCAATTATACAACTTTGCTCAAATACTATTAGCTAAAATGTCCTATCTAATATGTATAATCAAAAGTATTTTAAATTGTCTAATGTTTGTGTCATTTTGCTATTTGCCTTTATCTCTTACCTCTTCATCCTCTATGCGTCGTTGTATATCCACAATAAACTTAATATATTGGTTTGTCAGGGTCAGCAGCTCGCTGTAGCGTGTCCTCAGAGTGACATACTGAAAGATGATTCATAACATATTTAATATAAATGTATAACTTTAAAAGAGAAATACTGTTTAATTACGTTCATATAAAATTCAATCACGCTGCAACGAATCGAAAGGTACAGGCTAAACAGTAGAAACTACCTCTTGGATGATGCTGTCTGAAGCAGATTCCACCTTAAGTTTCTTTAAAGGTGAAGCAATGGGCTCTGCCATGGCTTTATAGGTTACCAGCTGAAGTTCATAATCCTGAAGAGAAACGTTTAGAAATGCTGCTGAAAGTCACCCACATACACAGCTATGCAAAGCTACCTACGGTACCTACGCGTGTTTACCTTTACTGCATCGATGTAGGCTTTAGCATGTTTCTCACACTCATCCACCTTGGCTTTGTTAGTGTCAATCTCGTCAAGAAGTTTCTGTTAATGGTGTCCAAAAACGAATATGCATACATGTGAATAACATAATACACAATAAACTTCAGGCATCAGTACTCAAACATTGTATGAGCATGAATGTTAGAAGCGATGTCTCAGATCAGATACCTCTCTAGTTCTAGTGTTAAATACAGGTATGCGCCATATAGCGACTGCATTATGAACTGTGAAACAGGTCGTTGACCAAAATGGTCGTTACCATAGTAACCAAGTTTTTATGCTTCTGTAATGCACACTCATTAACAAAAAGAACTGCTGTACTTCTGTCTCAGGTGTGGTCTGATTAGACATTGGGTCTTGCCACAAGGCTCTCAGATGGCCATTTTTTGAGACCGCTAAATGTTAGCCATGCCTCTACAACGCAAAATCTGCAAGGGGGCAAGTCACCATTGCATTCAACAGTCGGTCACCCCTAGCAGTGATACAAGGGTCACTACTGAACAGTTTAGTATTACAGAACAGAACATCCTGTGGTCAACACGTGGCTTCGCATGGCAGGTCTTCCAACTAGCATTTCTCAGCAGGAGGCTCTTCCTAAGCACAGCAAGGGTTTCCCTGGAATGACTTGGAACAATTGCAACACTTCCTTGGCCTGCTCAGTTGCCAGATTTAATGCCGATCGAGCATTTATGGGACGATCTGGGATGAAAACTACAGCAACCTATGAGTGTGCAAGCTCTACTGGCCCAGTTGGAGGCAAATGTGCCACAGGACACAATATGAAAGCTGTTTGACTTCAATACCATATCATATTTCATCTTGTATCCAGGCTAGAGGCAGCCCAACAGGGTACCAAAGCCTCCTTTCAATACAGTTTTCCCCAATAAACGTATCCTTTCACTCTAATATTGTAATCACCTGCACACATCTATCATTATTAAATTCATACATTTAAAGTTTAATTTGATGCCAACAACTCCTTCTTGGTGCATTATTTTGTTGTCAATGAGTGTAAATTCAAAAGTCATATTCACAGGAAAATGCATAATGCATCATTTCACTGAAAACACAAGTGGAAGCCTAAACTGTTATACACATGCCAAAGTTTTTGTAATGTATGCAGATTCACAAATTCCAGCACTGTTATTTATTTGTTTCTGTTCAGTACTATCAAGTACTATAAGTACAGAGCCAAAGCCAATGTATTAAACCACCATGAAAATCCTTATGCACTCTGCACTAATAAACCACTGTACCTTTTCCTGTGCTAGCTGTTCTTTAAGCGCCTTGATATCCCCGATGGGCATAGTCTGGATCTTCTCTTGTCTTTGTTTGGTATCTGTGATCCAGCGAATAAGCCAGTCATAACTTTGTATATAGGCCTGCATCTGCTTGCCCAGAAGATCCAGTTCCCTCTGGCGCAGGTCAAAGTGGGCAAATAAAGCCAGCCAGCGCTCCTTCAGACTCGCCACTAATTGTGTGTAGTGATCCAGCTCAGCATCACGCTCGGAGTGCATCCGAGACATGCGCTCATTTACCGCAGAGACATCACGGTGCTCAGCGTCCAGACGGTCAAACACTGACTGCGCACTCTCAGCTTCAGAGCGCAATTTCTAAAAAAAAATAAATAAAATAAAAAATAAAAAAATCGTGTTCATTATTGTTTTTAAAAGCATCCAACATTAAGACAGAAAAGTCTGGACAGCTTGGAAGAATACAAATCACTTCTGTAAGGTGTTTCCGCATAAAGGCATGCAATAGGTTGACACTACATTAACTAGTGTGTTGATATAGCCTTGTGTCAGTCATGAATATAGTCCCTGATGATGAAACCCTGTTGAAAGTGTTAGAAAACTGATACTACTGTGTTAATTGTGGGAAGTGTAGTTCACAAATATTTATTCCAGCTGTCAGAGATGTAGTACAGACTATAGAGTGTGGTTGCACCTTTAGCTGTGCTTGGCTGGTCTCCAACTCCTTTTCATTTGCAGGCACCTTTTGGACATCACGTAGCTGGTTCTCATACTTCCTGAGTGCATCTTCAGCTCCTTGTGTGCTACGTATGACCAGGTCAATGGTCTTTAGCCTAGACAGACAAAAATATTGTATGGCTTCCAAAGAAAAAGGTCTTACTGGTCTTACCATTAGACTACAAATAGCTTAATGAAACACACAGGTTTTGGCATGGTAAAATAAGACACTTCTAAAAGAGCAACGAACTTGTCCAGATAGACAGAAGACAGACTGTAGACACTATCCATCTTCTTCTGAGTGATGTCCAGCTCTGAGCGCAGAACAGGGGCAGAGGTGGACTGCTGAGAAGAGGCCAGTGCTGCTTCACTCTGTTTCACCACTGCATCCAGATCTTTTTTTATGCCTTCCAAATCAGCTTGCATTTTCTGTGTGGAGAAGGAAATGGAATACTTTACATGGTAAAGGAATTATTATTAAATCTGGTGTTACACTTGATAAAGGGTGATGCAATGACAGTACTGCATCATTTTGAAGAACGTGATGTTTGCTTTCATGGTTGCAACAATTAAATTCAATAAAAATGAGATACCAATGCGATATTTAGAAACCCTTTGTAACAGCACTTGATAAAACAAGGGTAAAGCAGCCACTATAAAAGCACTGGTGACAACTTCTGATCGATCTAAATCTACACTGGTTAAACCACAGACTGGGTTTGAAACTGCCCTGAGGTGGACTGCCATCTCATCTGGGGCGCACTATATTCTCTACACATATAATTATATACACAGTTCTGTGCAAAATTTTTAATCCGCATTAGGTTTGTTGATTTAGCGTTTGTGTACTGACCATATAGAACATGGGCTATTGTTGACGATGGACATCAATTTTTTTTTTCATCATTTTTTTTTTTTAAATACTCTTTTAATGTGATCTTCACGCCAATCTTTGTGAGATTTAGCGTATCTAAGCTTTTTCGCCCTGTTCCCCTTATGAAACTGTGGTTTCTTTGGCTGCAGCTTTACCAAAAAGATAATTCCTGATGAAACATCTTTAGCCTGTAGAAGAGTTTTGGTATCCAGATGCCAGATGCTGCTACTGGTCAAATGATAGGGGATGGCACACTAAATTCCTGGCACCGTAGCCTAGGAAGGCTGTTTTGTACTGCTGTATACAAACGTGCTGTTTTTTCTGGTTACATTCTAATGAGGAGACTGAGAAACCATTATACAACTTCTAAAACAATAATATATCTAATCTAATAGTGACCTAAGACTGCACTGTATATACAGGTATGTGGCTTGTGTGTATGAGCTGTACATATAAGTCATAGCAAACCAAACTAAATACATATTATTTATGTAGAATATAATTTGAATTTAATGTTTTTAAGATTTATACAAAGCATATTATACCTTGTGCTCTGTGGTCCTCTGGGCACAGGCTTTCAGAGGCTCTTTGTCCACTGGCTGCCTAAGGCGGCTGACCATGCGTGACTCATATGCCTCTAGCCTCAGCCTCAGGTCCTTAATTTGAGTGATGTAACTCTTGCACAAAGACTCATCCTGCTCTCCTGTATGGATAAGAATAATGAAGATCAAACTGGGCATGTGCTAGACTAGGCTCAAGTAAAGCCAAGTAAAACTGAAGTAAGTTTCAGAAGTTTACAGTGAAGTAAATGACGTATAAACTGCAAATAGAATACTGATTAGTCACTGTCTGGGGATGCATTTTTTCAGCAATTAAACAGCACCTTACAATTATAAAGTGTAAGCTTCATGCATGACAAAGTAAAACAGACTGATAAGTAAATACAGAATACATAAATAGCAGACATGCTGTACATTTTAGTATATTAAAATTTCAACATTACAGAACACTTTCAATGGCATGAATGACTTAAGTTAAAATATTAGAATGTGAGTAAAAATAAAGTATGTGTATTAGATGGAGGATGCTGGATTAACACTTCTTCAAATTCACTCTAAACATTTTACCCAGAGTTTTGTCTTTGGAGATGAAGACAGGTTCTGAAAAATGAATTGTACAGTTACTATGTGATGTATGGCTTAAGGGCAGTAAGCAAGGAGATCATAGTTCGTTGAGTACTCACAATAGGACATATAGATATTTAGGGGCAAATTAATGAGACAATTACTGTTGAATCATATTTTAAAAAATAAAACAGAAAATGATCGCCTTGCTTATAGCAATGCTATAATCCAGTTGTACTGAAATATGGAAAACAGGGCTGATAAAAAAAGATAAAAATAAATAATCAAAAGTGATGTAATGGTATTAATTTAATTATAAATATCACCTCCTAAACCTCTAACACTTGCACAATGTGTAAATGTTAACACCTTACAGTACTGTGCAAAAGTCTTAGGCCATTGTCTTAGGGATTGTTATTCTTCACTCCATAATACTCTTTGTTCATGCAATCTTTGTACCCCAATCTTTGTTAACGTCTGCATATCTTCGCCTTTTTAACCCTGTTCCCTTTCCAAAAAATGTGGTTTATTGTCTGCTACCCTTCCAAAAAGACCATTCCTTGTTAAACTTCTTCAGACTGTAGAAAGGTCAACTTGGCATCCCAGTGAAGCTGCCAGATGGCCAGATGCAGCTAGTGTTGAAGTGTAAGGGGAGGTCACAAATATCTGCCACTGTAGCCTATATGAGCTATTTTTGTATTTATTTTTTAACACTGCTTACAAGTTTTCTTTATTGTTTGGTTGTAGTACTTTTGCACAATACTGTATCTGTTCAATTCTCATCAAATTCTCATATTCATAGTTTTTCCCATGCATCGAAAGGGAGAGGTAATCTGAAGTAATTTATTAGTAGTAATTCCTCTAGAAAGTTATTTTTTCTATTTTTGTTTCTGCAGGATCCACAATAACCTTAACACTATTAGATTCCTAGTCGAGTGTGGAGTATCTCAGAATGGAATTTGTGACAATAAGTACATATATCGCGTGTGTTCACAGCAATTCTTTCCAGCTCTGAATTTACTAAGAACCTGAATAGGAATTTAATAGTTTTGTGAAATGCCCAATAAATGGCAGCTAATGTATAGGAACTAGGGTTTCGCTCAGTCATGTTTACTGATGTCGTGGGAGGAGGTGCATTATTTTCTTCATTTAAATTACGACTGAGCATAGTGGTCTTAACAGTTACAAAACACTTACAATAGGCAATAATCTGTCTTTAATTCTAGACATTGCGGCTGTAAACAGCTCAATCTAAAAAATCTGTATTTGTATGTTTACAGCCACAAGTTTTATGTCATGAATATTGACTTACCTTGCATTATATATGCGTACATACCTTAAAAAACAGATGCAACCTTAAAGACAAGGCTGCAGTTACTTTATTTGTAATGTCCTATGATGGTGCTGCTATAGCACTTAGACATTTGTTTATATGAATGTGAATAAGGTAAGTGCGTGCTGTTGAAAGTCTTTGGATGTGTCTCTGACTAGTGCTCTAAACAAACAAGTTTACTGTCCACAGAATGTTCGCATAAAGAGGATACTACATAATACTGTAATCTAGTATAATAATCTCTAATGCATTTAATGAATTTGTTTCATTTAAAACTTTGGTCAGTTATTTAAGCCCTGTTCTTTACCCACCCTGGTCCATTGAATGCTGCAGGTTGTCATAGTGCTGAGTTGTTTTGTTATATGCGCTCTCAGCCTGCATGCGCTCATCTGCACCAAACAGCTCAGAGTCCTGACTGTCGCGTAAGAAGATCTGGTAGTGCTGCTCCAGGTTCTTCAGAGCCAAACGGTACTCATCCACCTTCAAAGTCTTCAACTAAGGATAAGGAAATAGAACAAACATCAGAGGGCTGCTTCACATATTGCCATAATTGCATTCCAGACAGCAACAATGGTTAGCGCCGTCTCCCAACAACCCGAAATGCCCAGTTCAGCCTCCCACTAACACTATTTAGGCCCCATTATTGCATTAAATTGGTGTGAAAATTAATGATTGCCTCTCTTGTATCAGTAAGTATCACGCATATGGTACTAACAGAATAATACAAGTAAACACTAAATTACCATGATTATATTCCATGAGTTGATGAACTGAATGTCCCTCATGAGGTACTGCCAGGACAGCAGACTCTTCATATCCACGTGCAGCTTCTGGCAAAGGTTCAGCAGCTTATGCAGGTTTGAGTCCAGACTAAAGCATAACACAAAATGGCAACAATGATGTGTCATATTTAAAGGTTACTTCATTGTCTTTAAACAATTGCAGGCTGTCATTTTTTTTTTCATTTTTATGTGTCGATTTCTAAAAATTAAATACTGGTTCTGTATACCTATACTATTCAGGTATGTGCCACTTAATATCAGCTCTGTAATGTGCAGGATATGACGTGCTGTAAGCTCGATACGGACAGAGCATGCGTAATACGAGAGTGATGTATGGCGTGTTAAGTAAACGGAGTCTTCGATTACTTCAGCATGTTGCTTGATTATTCAACAATTACAATACTACAATAGCATATTAATGCAGTTCTATGGCTAAAATAGTGTATAAATAAATAAATATAGCGTCCCTACTTCGCAGATTTTCATTTATCGTTGGTGTAGTAGACCACTGTGT
>JAUZST010033402.1:1927-55903 GCA_034779995.1 Parotocinclus haroldoi | reverse complement strand
ATATATATATATGTGTGTGTGTGTGTGTGTAGTAAATTGACTGCGTTTACAGTTTATTTTCAATGTAAACAGAAAATTACAGAAAATATTCAAATACAGATACTCCAACGTATCATTCTGAGACTGGTGCTAGAGGTCAGTGTTGGCTTCTTGATTGCTTGTTATTTTTTCAGGGATGCAGTATCCCATTCAGCTAGTTCTTGCAGGTCTTTGCGTAATTTGGCCTTTACCTGATTGTCGTTAGTGCTTTGTCAATACTCATTGAGTTGGAGCATGTTCTTGGTCTATGACAAACCCTAGACACATGTGAGAAAGTCAGATGTAGAGTGCTGAGGGTGTTTCGTTACCATGATGAAACCATGATTCTGTGCCTGCACGTTTTATATATTGTCTTTGAATCTGAACGGTGGAAGATCATTAGCGAGAGGTCTACCCGGTCGTACCTTTCTTCAACCTCACCCAGACCAAAAAAAGGCATGTGAAGATCACATCTTTTTCATATTGTCTTCCAGCTATGCTTTTAAGATCAAACTGGCCCATATCTCTGGAGAAACAGGCTATCCTGAACAGAGCCTTTCTCCTTTGACATAGTTAACTATTGCCAGAAGCTTGCAGAAGCCACCTTCTGGTCTGCATGAAATCCTCTAGCAGGACTTCTCACTCTCTCAGGCAAAACTGTCACTGGTCACACAGAGGTATGCTTGTGCACCCTACCCACAAAGCAATGCTTGTTTCTAAAACCGTTGGTTCAATGAACACTATAGGTGGCATTTTAAAAAGGTAGCAATGAATCCAGGATTTTATATGGCCAGCAAGGAAGGAATTTATGCAGCTCCTAAAAACTTTCTGTTTGGTGTTCTGAATACAAGCATGGTTGGAGTTTATGACAGGATTTTTGATTAATGTTAATACTATCCCTGATTTACATTCAGGCCCACAAAATTCAGGGAGAGTGATGTTCCCTTTGGTAGAGACAAATCTCTCAATTTTCAGCATGGTTCATCATTTTCCTCTTGGAATCTGATGCTTTCATGATGATGTTAAAGCACATAAACAAATTATACTAGCCAAATTTCTGGGAGCAAAAAGGAAATATAGCAAGATGGTCACTTTAAGCATTAATTGATTAAGCAATGCATCATTCAAACTGCAAAAGTAGCATCAATATACTATGTTGGAATGATTAAAAAATGTGAATGTCCTCAAGAGCAATTTGCTATTCCACCAGGTGAGACAGCGCTTTTATTTTTGGTGCATTCCTTGGATGGCATCTGGCCGCTTTTTGGCAGGTGCTGCTCGAACCCAAAGTGAACAATGGCAACATTTTGCTTAAGTATGAACAAAGCCTTTGTCTGCTGAGTGAGTTCCAAAGGTCTGTAGCCAGCTTTGAACTCACAGGTCAAAGACTTCACAGAACTACTGGGGCCATTTCACTGCACTGCCTGCTCACCTTTGTCCTTTTGATTGTCATCCGTTTCTTTAAAGTCCTAGCCACTAGTATAGGTCATGTACGTTCTTTTATGTGGAGATAGCAGGCCCTTGTCGTCCCTTTCTTCTATGGCCCTTTGGGGTGTACAGCTCGTGGCTTGACATGGCAAGTTGTTGCTGCTGTACTTTAAACAACTGGGATTCTACAAACACAAGAGTCAAGTTTTTCCCAGCAAAGACAGATTTTTTGAAAAGGCTTACGGTCATAGCAATACAGAAAGGACCAAGAACATGCAGTCTGTGCTCATAAAATATGCAAAGCGAAGGCACCACACAGAATAGCTGAAAACACAGGTCCTTTTGATGTTAACTCCTTTGGTCATGAATGTCTGCATTTGAGAAGCTTGTGGATATTTTAAACCTTCTGTAAAACTCTCTCCAATGTCTCTCCCTCTCTCTCTCTCTCTCTCTCTCTCTCTCTCTCTCTCTCTCTCACCCTCTCTTTTCTTTCTACATCAGAGCAACATGGTGCCGCAGCCTGGCCACTGATTTTTATTTCATGAGTCTCTCTTCTCTCCTCTGTTCTACACTCTGGCCCTGAACAGAATCTCACTGTCCTCCACCTTAGACACTGACACACTGCCTTTGTGGCTCCATTTGTGGCTATTGGTGACAGTCCTCATGACCATACAACTCATTTAAGCATAGCTCCTTAGGATCAAAATTTGTGCTTTAAAATAAAACAAATCTATCAAAATTCAAAAAAATTATTTATTATTAGCCACACAATCAGTAACCTTCTTTTCATATAGTTTCATATACTCTTTGAAGTTGTCTGTAATCCATACATACTTAAATACTTAATGAAATTATAATTGTATTGTGTTTTTATTATAATTATAAATTGATAGTTTTAATTTAATACAGAAAATTGACCAAATCCTTATCATAATAGATTTGATTATTTGTTGCCTTATGCCACCCCATTTTTTTCATTTATGGATATTCAAAGTAAAAAAGGAAAATGTACTGTACTATAAAAGAAAATATGCAGTAATATAATGTACTGTTACATTCCTGCCTAGGGGAAAGCTGTAACACTTTAGTGGATGTTATGATGGTCCTGAAAAATGCACTCATAGACCGCTTTATGAACAACATGTAAGATGACCCAGATGAATCACAGGCTTTAAATAGTTATAGGTAAGAGAAAATATACAGGTAGTGGATCAACAAACAAGTACTACTTACAATAGGACAGATGATGCACTACAAATGTTATTTAAAACTTCTAATTTACACAAAAAAGCCTAAACATAGAGTAAGAACAGTCTCTCTTATAACTGTAAACTAACGAGTAATCGAGCACATGACCAGTAAAGTAGCTACATACACATATAGGCCGGACTTCTGCTTTTAAACTCGATCCCCCACCTCTGTTTGTAAATCCACAGTGTTGATTGGCTGTTGAGGTGATCAGATGTTTATAGC
This sequence comes from Parotocinclus haroldoi, assembly GCA_034779995.1. Classification (NCBI taxonomy): domain Eukaryota; kingdom Metazoa; phylum Chordata; class Actinopteri; order Siluriformes; family Loricariidae; genus Parotocinclus; species Parotocinclus haroldoi. The sequence goes on along the minus strand of JAUZST010033402.1, from coordinate 52,984 downwards.
TACAATGTCTGGAGTTAAAAGACACATTTTTATTTCCTTTTATATTAATAATAATCAAAAGATAAACTATAATAGAGTTTAATCTAAAAATCTAAAATAGTGTAGCACACTAGATGAAGCTTTAAGTAATGTTGCACACTGTATACGCCACTACATATCAAATAGAAAGCCATTAATGTTTTAGACTAACATAAGACCTTATGTTTTTTGAATGGCTAAAAAGCTCAAACTAAAAAGACTGCCAAAAATTACTAGAAGCTACACTTAACCACAGGTGTGCAGGAAGGAATTTCAATTAGGCAGGACATCATCTGAATGTAATGGGGTGGGGCACACACACACACACACACACACAGGAACTGAACCAAACTGAAAAAACATTTACACCATTAACTTAAAAATAAGCACACATCTACAGTGTGCAATGTTACCACTAAACCAATGACTTTTCTGTAATGTCAAGGTGCTAATCGTAGATTTGCATTGCAGGGGTAAGGCAGTTGTATTGGGAATTTCCTTAAATTGCTAAAATATTTTCTTAACAAAATATTTATTCAGTTAATAAGTTACGGTGCAACCCTACATCACTTTTCTATTGTAATTACAATTACACTGAAATTCCACTCTTTTAGCCGTATGTTTTATTATTATTACTATTATTATTATTATTATTATTATTATTATTATTATTATTATTATTATTATAAAATAACAACATCACTTCTCTGTCCAAAATGGTTTATAGGTGGATCTAGCACATGCTGCAGCTCTGCCAGCACCCCAGTCCCGGCACACCCCAATCCTAGCACTACATTTACATTCACGTTATTTAGCAGACCCCCTTATCCAGGGCGACTTACAATTGGTACAGTCTTACAATCCATGCAATTGTAGGTTAATGGCCTTACTCAAGAACCCAACTGTGTCAGCTTGGCAAAGTGATTTGAACCCTGAACCTTCTGGTCCATAGGCCAGAGTTTTACCCACTAAGCCACCACAGTCCCACAGCAACAACACTAGCACTTTAGCAGTAAGGAAAAAGTACAACAGAGGACATGCTGTGGCTGCATTTAATAGTCTTGAAAATGAAAATAAGTAAAATTCTATCTTGTAAAATTGGAGGTAAGACAATAAATATGTTCTCTTTTTCCAGTTAGGCATTGCAAATAATTGAACGAAAAAAATAGTAATATATTCACACAGTGCACATATTAGCATCTTACACTAGTGAAAATGCTCGACTTTGTGCATCAGGAATCATACTGCAGCGGGGTAGTGACCCAGAACACATCTAAATTCTTGCTGCAACAATTACTTAAAGACCAAAGAATGTTAAAATGTCCTGACTATCAAGGACTTTCCTCAACAAATATCTGACCTGAACTCCCATCAAGCATTTACGTGCCATTTCAAGCACTCGGTAACATCACACAATGGAATATTGTAAACTTGGGTTAAGGTAAAATGGATCATCAGATTTTCCACGAATCTGTGGAGTTCATTCCAGCACGAGTGTGCAAAGACTTTGAAATATATGATATGTATGATGAAATATATGATTTATTAAAAATTATATTTTAAGTGATCTCAGACTTTTTGCTCACATTGTATATACCCACCTGGGTAACACCATGCACTAAATAGACATACATGTACATATAGCCACCATTGTGCATATATTAATAGTCAGACATGCTTTCTAACACCTTTATCATTTATTAGCATAATCTACGAATGTCTACATTTTTTATCTCTGCTATTTCAGCGAAACTCACCTGCAACTCATTCATAATATAAATCATACCTTTCTCTATAGACAAACAGTGGCAGTAGAGAGGATTGTATTGATACCCCAGTGCCTCATAATATAACAAATTCATAGGTTCCTTCTCCCAGTTCATTTTTTGCCCTGCTATCCTTGAAGTCCATAGAGTTAGTTTGGCAAACTTTTATTGAGAAATTTACCTCAACTCCACCAGACACCTTGAATATGCACGTGACTGCCAAAGGAGTGTGGACATCTAAATTCTTTACTTTTCAGCAAAACTCACTTGTAACACTTTGAAACCTCTCAATATAAGAAACGTATGTTTTTCTTCTCTCAGTTCATCAACTTATGCTGTTCTTAGTCCATATAATGGTAGTTTGCCAACTTTTATTAAGAACTTCAGCTCCACTACACCAGGCACATTGAAAATGCACTGGAATGCCAAAAGGGAGCATGTTCCAAAGTCTAGTGGAAAGCACTTTTAGAAGAACAAAGATGTGGCAGAAATCCATACTAATGCTCATGTATTAGATGTAATGTTTAGCGTGTCCACGGATGTTTGTCTATGATGACATGCTGGAGACATGGCATTGCATCGAAGTGCTCAGTGCTATCACAGAGACCCAGCCTAGCTACCTCCTGTGTGTACTCTATCCGGTCTGCTTATTTTTAGCGACATTGGCCTTACAAATGTTGGTAGTTGTGGGTTGGAGGTTTTTGGGGATTGTTTCTAAAGTGTAGCTGCTTATATGGGCTTGCTCCCTGATCCTGTATGTCTCTCTCTCTCTCCAGTATTCCTGCAAATTAGTTTTGATCAAGTTTCAAAGTTAAAAGGGAAATATACATCCTTATCTGATCAACTAGTCAATTTCTGAAATTTGAACCTGTGTGAGCTGTTTTCCTTTTTTATTGAACCTGCTTGCTAATTTTGAGCTTGTTGCCATAGAACATGTTATCCTGTGGGATCTGGCAAGCCCAGTATTGATTGAATGCATCTGCGAAATGTCTACAAAATGCTTTTTGGGTATATATAACAGTATATGCTTAAGGAAATTAACAATTTGACTGAGATGATAATGTTGGTGATAATAATAATAATAATAATAATAATAATAATATAATAATAATAACACAAATAATACAATAATACTACTTTTAATGTTTCTCTCACATCCTTCTGTGAGCTTGTCGATGTGCTGCAAGGTTGATAAACCTGAAGTTTTGTAGCATGTAAACTTGTTGATTTGATTACTGACAAAATCAGATTTTTCTTTGGTTATTGGATTCATTAAGAAAATGTAAATGAAATCAGTAAAAAATATGGGTAAAATGATTTACACTTACACTTGAGATAAAGTAGGGAGTAGTGTGGTGTCTGAAAAGTAGTACTGAGCATTTAGGTCAGCTAATAATTATTCACATGCTAGCTAGTGTCTTCTAGTCTTCAATGTACATAGATCTTTAATGACAAGATACTGAAGACTGTCAAACCTTACTTTCTTGCAGTTAGTGTTGGTGTTGTGACTGTTCTTGTGGTCAGTACGGTGTGTCTTCTGCCACCAGCATTGTCCAGTATGGCTGCTTGCCAGTCCGTTAATTACGTGTTTATTTGTGTTATCCATTTCTTCAACAGCTTTGCATATTCTTATTTATTTGTTGCTTATCTCCCAAAATAAGTATTGGATTTCACTAACAAAAGTGTATTTGTATGTATCAAATTGTATTTAACGATATAAAATGCACACAAAATAACTTAATTTAATCGAAATGAGGCATCTCTCTTGAAAATAAGCTATACTGCTCACAAAAATTAGGGGATTTTTCATTTACATATGATATTTTTATTTTAATGACAAATCCCCAATTTTCTGTGAGCAGTATATATGTGCTTCTTGATTTGCTTGTCTTTTTCATCATATATTAAAGAAGTAGTATCTCAGGTCAATATTTCTTTGTTGCTTCAGCCAATGATTTGATTATATTTATCAGTGCTTACCTTCCCCTTCCTCCTTTAGTTTATCCATCTTTATTCTTCTACATTTTTTCTTTATGTATGAGTTTAAATTAGAAAAATATTATCAATGAAGAGAAACAAATTACAATCAGTGCTTTGGTGGGATGCTACCTTGACTTGAGTGTATGTATCTGTAAGTGTCATTCTCTGTATGTTTGTCTGTATTAGCATGATATGTTCACTGCTGCACTGTCTGTAGTATTAGCATTCCATTTATTACTGTGTATGTTTCTAAATCTGTCTACTAAAATCGGTCATAAATTATATTTCAGGAAACATATTTGAATTCCACATCAACAAAATTAGGGCATTTAGAATGAATATGAAGTTAATAAAAAGAAGCATTTGATTTAATTTCATTAAACAAGATTATCCCACCAAAGTGCAGGAACTCCCTCCATTGGTCCTCTAAGGACTCATTATATAATCAATTTTGTTTTATAATTTAGATTATTTTAGAATTTTTCTATTGCTAATTAAAATTGTATTAATAATTTGTGATTTATTTTAACCTAATTTTGCCATGATTTAATATACATTTAGCACTTATTTAATTAACATCTAGGCCACCCATTGAGGATGGCCTCCCGAGGTTTCTTCCTACCATTTTAGGTAGTTTTTCCTTGCCACTGTCGCCCTAGGCTTGCTCAAATTGAATTGAATTGAATTGAATTGAAGATTATCAGAAAACAAAATGAAAAGTCAAGGATTTTTTTTATCACACAAATGAGATGCAAACTCAGTTATCATGATTAAGTAGCAAGTGACATATGCATGGGGGTTAACAGAAGCATGTCAAACTGGACAAGAGTGTTACACATAGACAATTTAGTAGAGTGTATGGTGACCAAAGACTGATAAAACATACTGACAATGATGCAGCCTGGTCAGGATCAGTTTGTCCAGAAGTTTGAAATATCCTCTAATTATGTTAGTAGTGTAGTAGAACACAACTTATAACAAACCTGAAATTGGCCTCCTCATTAATTATGGGTCTATTTGGCATTAACTTGTAAATACATCTGAGACTCTACCAAGAGAATACAATAAGTTGATTTAAAAACATTTTCACTTCTTATAGAGTGATGCTACTCTGCAGAACAAATTATATATGTATTATATATTTGTTTGGGAACAGGGGCTGTGATAGCTAAGGATTGTGGGGAGTATTCATGGGAATAAGTAGTAGTGGTAGCTGACTGTCTTTATTTAACCTGTGTCTGAATGTTTACTTCTTTTTTACCTGTGGAAACCACTCAGGTGCTTGTCCAGACTATTAACCTACCTAGACTGGCCCACTTCGATTCACTATTTTTTATCTGTTTTTTTATAATTTGCCCAAATTATCCAAATACTATGTTATCTCTACTTGCTCACTGGGTTTTGGAGAAATTGAATGGACCTAAAACACTGACGCTAACCTACAAAGCTAAGCCTTAACCAGCACATATTACCTAACGATGGCGATGCAACTTCATTCAGCACTAAGAACTCTCAGTTTTCCTTTTTTTTTCCTATCTGCACTCCATGTTTTACATATGATGAATTCCTTACAGTTCTTTACTTAATGTGTGCTTATGCTAGAGGTTATTTATGCTGGCATTAGGAAATGTCTGCTAAAGAGAACACAAAGCACTTCTGTAAGTCACTCTGGATAAGAACGTCTGCTAAACGCTGTAAATGTAAATGCTGTGTGTATTGCAGTTAGCAGACCTAAGCATGGCAGTAAGCCAAACAGTTGGAAGGCAGCGATGGAAAGTTGCCTGCTTGGGTTATTTTTTAAGATTGCAGGCAAATGTTTCATCTTAAAACTAATTTATAAAACTGCTGGAAGGAAACTTTTTATAATGAATCATAAGAAAAGGGTATGACCACTCTAAAGAGTTGAAAAAAAAGAAAATGGGTGTCTAAACTGCAAGTCACAGAAACTGGAAAATGAATTCACGTTTCAAGGACAGCAGTCGTAAAAGTTATGGCAGCATATGTGACATAGATAAATGGCATTAGCAAGGAATAACTGTTACCCGTGAAAAGGCTGTGTAGCTATCTCCACCGTAATGGTATTTATGAAACATTTTAGTCAGAATTTGGGCCCCAACAAGGAATTAAACTGAATTTATATTTAGATGTATTTAATTATATTGAATCATAAATAGGAATATTAATATCCTCAGACAATGGGCATTTATAATTTTGAGTTCTAGATTTATGTGCAGTATTTTACACTATAGATCATGATATTTTATTTAAAAAAAAACATAGGTGTTGATATTTGATTCGACTGACTGTTACCCGGTTGTTTATGTAAATAATAAATAATGCTCTGTGCTCTCAAAAGTTAATAATAATGTCCCACAGGGGTGTGTCCTGGTCCTGTTATTATTTACTAGTCAGTCCTAGTGTCATCAAACTGTTTAGATATTTAGTTTACATTTGTAGTTTAGTGACCTGACTTGGACTTGTAGCAGTGGTTGCCAAATGTTCTCTGCAGTGCTCCATTTTTGTCAGAAGACAAGAATATTTTTACATTTAAACAAAAATCATCACAGTTGAATTGTTACAACTGATATGCATCATATATGTTATATTTTTGCTATACAATATAGAAGTGCTCGAACAAGCCTCATTCAGTTGCCTTGCCTAAAAACCAACACTACCAGCAACTTTTCCAAATTCTTTTGAAGATAAATTGCTTAACAATGATGAGTTTTAATAGCTTAGTTAGTTCTAAACAAATAGTGAAGCCACACATTTGCTAGCATTATCTGCTATTTAAATGTTGCATAGACTAGTAGATAACTCTAAATACCATGGACACAATAGCTGTGTATACTTGCCAGTGCATGTAGTTTCTAGGATCTGATACTGAGACTTTCTGAAAGTGTAGAAGCTATTAGTATTCTGCTGTATATGTCACGATCAGTAATAAATTGGCATAGCCTGTCTACAAGAGCAGTATGCTATGGTCAGTGCCAGGCATGGGCATTTAATAGTACAACCCATGGCTGATGAGAGATCACAAAAGGGTACAACTTATTAATATTCAACTGGCCTAGCGAGCCTTTGATGCGGCCAGCGTTCTCTTTGCCCACAAGCAGCATCAACATTTAATGAGACCTGATGTCTTGCTTTTTAACAGCTGTGAATATTTCACATAAAAACAAATTGCATTTGTTACAGCAAAATAATTTTCAGGCTGCACGGAGGCCCTCTGCTATGCAAGAGAGACACTTGGAGTTGTTTTTTCCATACTGTTACAAATAAACATAATAGTTCAGTTCACCAGACTCTATTAATGCTACATAATCAAATGGCTATGAGTCACAGGTGAATACTGCCCGGAGCTAAGTGCACATGTATAATTTAGCTCTGTGTCGCTACAACATTCTAGTTGTCCATCAAGTATTACAGTGAATTGAGAGACACCTATAGTATTATCTAAAATAGTAGGCTTTCTAAAAACCAAAATCAGAAGTAGAACGTTTTCAAAAGATTGCTTCATCTTCCAATCTAAGACTGCACATTTGACATTCTCCCTAACTTGAGTAAGGGCACCACACAGGTGTTTAGGCCTCAGATGATGTAATTGGCCACAAAGGGAAGAGACAAGAGACATGTCTGCCACTGATCTGCACCTCCACTTATTGATTTTTTTCTGGCTGCACTAACGAAAATAATTGCCACATATAATGTATTATTCAATTACGAGACAGAGCTCTCAAGTACAGAGACGTTTTTTGATGGTTCTTTTTGAATTCTGAAGCCCTATGGATAATTCAGCGGCCAGGCCCCATTAAGGAATGCTGATATTAAATGCCCTGTGTTAAAGCTGGAATTGATTAAAATCACACTTGGTTCTAACGTTTCATTATGCAGGCCTTTGTATAATTGAGGGAAAAGGATTGAACCAAAACAAAAGTTTCTGCCATCTTTTATTTAATTTGGACGATGATCTAATTCTGGTTAAATTCCATGCCGTAATGTGTAAAGGTGTAATCAAATTTCAGTGTTATAGAGCCACGCAAAGCCGGAAAGCTCACTGGTCAATGCTAACAGGTCAATTTATAGGGAATTTAAAAAATACATTCTATTCAGATTTTATAATTAATAAACTCAAGATTTTATTGGAAACAACATGTTGTGTTCCCTTGTATGTCACCTGTGTCAAAAGCTGTATATGGAACACCTAGAGTCAAAATTATTGGCACCCTTGGTACAGAGGATCAAAAATATACTCAAAAACACTTGGAGTTACATTGTGTTGTTTAAGTGTTCCCTTTATTTTTTGAGCAGTGTAGTTCATAAAAAATGGTTGATCAAAACCATTAATGCACCTCACAATTCATTAAACTTAATTAAACTTTCAGTACTACATTCTGGCTGGGATGAGACAATGCACAGGCACAGTTAGCCATACTTAATAAGTGAAGGGAGGCTACAACAACAAACCTTACCATGTCCTGCGAAGAACTGGAGTAAATTCTGGGACCCTGACCATGACATTTGAAAATCTTGGTGGGTTTAAAACTCGTTACAATTATTTTCTCATTTATATTTTCTCATTTATAGCTGAATGTTCTCATTTATAGTTTACAATTTTAGTTTTTAACAGTTTAGAAACTCTTACAAGATCAACAATGACATTTTGTCTCAGTCAAATAATTAGGATACACAAATTAAAACACCCGATGCCAAAGTTATGTTTTCATTCAAATGATTTAAAATTCACAAAGATATCACTTATTTGTTATCTAACATGAGACTAGTTTATCATTTTTCTTGTATAAATACTACTTTTATTCTGGGTATTTGAGATATTATACACTACTCACAAAATTAGTGGGTATTTCATAATGGGATATTTCATTTTGAAATATCCCCTAATATTTGTGAGCAGTATATCATGGCTAATTTAACATACAATATAATTCTAGGGACAGACATTATATTTTTCCTTAATGAATGATGTAATGTTACATGGATGCATTTTTCTCTAATTGATGTTAACAATATTACCAAATCATCATTGTGTTACTTGCTCCCTAACAACCACATATTTTGCAGATTAAATTATGAAACATCTGTCGTCATTGTACTGTTCTGCCTATCTAACCTGGATCATCCGTTGTGGAGTGAAGTTATCAACAGATTCTGGCAAAATGACCACTGACCTCTGCACCTGGGATTCTGGAAGTGACAGGTGGATTCCTAGTGGTTGAGGTATGTGAGATATTGAACAGGTGTTTTAAAACAGAAAAAGAACAACAAAATATTATGTAATGTGAATATAGTACTGGTCATAAAAGCTATATTTTCCATAATTTAGAGTGATTAATATGGGAAATGTTACTTTTAGTAGCAGATAAAACAAAGCAATTCTCATGCCTGAAATGCTGTTTCACAATGCAACCATTATATATTAAACATTATTAAATAATCAATTAACATAGTAATATTCAAACAGTTTTCCGTCATGTCATGTCAGAATCTTCTTTACTTCTTCAATCCTCCTCCTCAGCTCTCACTGACTTTTCCCTACGCCTGAAAGAGTTAAATGCAAAAGTCTTAGACCACCATTAGATTGGTTGTATTGGCAATGGTACAATGACCATATATAACATATTGTCAAAATTTCAAGGTTGGGTTCATCATTCATAATATTTTATTTTACTGATTTTTATTTTACTGATATTATCACTCCAATCTATGTGAGCATCAGCATACTGAGGCCTTTCTGAAAAAAACGGCTTTGCGCCTGCTACCCTTCCAAAAAGACCAATTCTAATCAAGCTTCTTCAGGCTATTGAAGTTGCCAGTTGTTTCTATTGCTCAAGTAAAAGCGAAGATCACCCTAAATACTTGGCACTGTGGCCTATAGAAGATATTATTTATGATTTTTTTCATGTATACAAATTTGCTGTATTTTCATATGTTGTATTCTAATGAGCATAAATGGCAATTGTACCTTTAAAAGATTATATATGATCATTATGCCATGTTAATACGATGGTATTAATCTAATCTAATGGTGGTCTTAGACGTTTGCACAGTACTGTAATACTAATGTGTGTGCATATTCAAATCAAATATTAATTTTTGGCTTTCCAAATGCAAAAAAAAAGATGTTTTTACAGTATGAATCGTTCTCCACCAAGATCCAAACAACGCTTTTGACTAGTGGCCTCAGATTTTTGGCCCCACACTGTATATATCTTTATTAAACACCATTATATTTATTATACTCTAGTTAAGCACTAAGCACTTCAAACTTTAAGCTGTGTTGTTTTTCACTCCATTCTCACTCTTTGATGTTAAGGCCTGCTCTCAAAAGACAGTCACAAAAATCTTTTAAATATCCATTATTAACACTTTAAAACCTTTAAATTAAAGAGAACCTTTTATACTTGTCAAATAATAAAATATATATGTTCAAGAAAACCCCCGCGTCTGCCTCAGGCTCTGTAAACAAGAGAAAACGAAGGGTGGCAGGCTGTAACTAAAGCCTTTCATCTAATCGAAAACATATAAATCACCAACTCTGAACCCAGGCAAATGACGCAGTCATGATTGTTAAAGAGTAGCAAGAGAGCACCAAGTAATGCATGTAAACGTGAACATCATATGATGTGTTCTTATTCTCTACAACGGAATGAAAAGCATGTCAGATTTGTTTAAAACGCATTTACAGTACTGATTGAGGTTTGTGTTTTCTGAACTCGCTGGTATTAATATTTATCATCATCCATAATTGGTTTGATGTTACACAAGTTCAATTGAGATTCACACAACAGTGTTGTTTCACAGTCTTTATTATTGAGAATGCAGTCGTGGTCATTAAAGTTTCACTTTCCATTTTCATTAGGATGAATCTGATTCTGTAAATGAACATGGTCATGGAAAAAAGAACCTAACCCCTGCCAGCAATCACAGGGGAGCCCTGAAGTCTGTATTAATTATCAAGAATATGGGCTTGATCGAAGATGTTAATTGCACTGATGGTTGGCTATATGGGGAATTGCACATGCATTTTATGCCTGGATAATAAAAATAAATTTTTAAACAAAGGGGATCTTAAAATAATATCTATTCTACCGAGAATACACCACATCAAAGGCTGAACTCCGTGCTTTGAAATTTATCTTTGTGGTCTATGATATTAAAGAGGAGTCTTCTGAATGTTTCAGTCAGTTAAAGTTGGTTCTTCAAGAAGCAGAAAAAGAGAACAAGAGTTAATTAAGAGTTATTATAAGCTCTTTCAACTTTCATTTGACTTTCAAATATTAGCATTTTTTATTTATATCTATGCTGCTGGCATTTGCAAATTAGCTTTCTCATTTGAGAAAAATGTAAATGTTGCCATTGTGCAGTCGGTGTCATTGCTAAACATAAACTCACAACGCTGGGAAAAAGAAGTACTTGGTATTTTGAGTCTTATAACATAGGCATTAACAATTAAATATACACTATAAGAACAACGTTTTTGGACACCCAAAAAATTACATCCAAAATGTGGATATTAGTAAGAAGTCTGCCCCCCATATTTGCTGCTACAACAGTTTTTGTTGTTCTGAAAGCGTTTGGCGCAAGATTTTGGAACAAGGCTGTGAGATTTGCTTGTAATATTAGGCTAGGATAAGACCTGGCTTACTTTTGGAATTCCAGTGCATTTTTAAGTTGTCTGGAGTTAAGTTCAAGGTTCTGTGCAAGCCAGCCAAGTTCTCAATCACAGCGAGCAAACCAATTCTCCAAGGACAGCAAGGCAGAAAGTTAATGAACTGACTTGCATCATACTGAGAATAACTGGGATATAAGTTCTTTTTACTGTCACTGTGTGTCTATGCGGAATCCCAAAATGTATGCTTTATATTATGAAGAGTGTTATTTATAGCAGAGGTCAATAAGTGGAAGAGTTGTCCACAAACCTTTGTCTGTGTAACACATTTAACATGTGTAAAATTAGTAACTGATCTTTTTCTTCACATTCATTTATTTCATAAATAAGCAATACAATTTCAATCTTCAATGTATTTAATTATTAATTATTACTAACCTTAGATCACTTGTTTCCAGCCTGTCAGATATATTCTTCAAATATCACGTGAATTTGTGGTAAACACCTTTTTAATTGAAGTTGCCACCTACTTCTCTTTCTTGCCTGTTCTCTCTTCTCCTCCTTCTATCCCACCCCTGTCAGCCCATATTTAGCATGATGTCACTGATCAAACGCACCTGCCATCATTCATCCTTGTGTTCACTAATTGCATACAAAGGCTTGCAGGTTTAGCGCTCAAAGTAGGCAATTAAATTTTTATCTAAGAGCAGTTTTGGCTAGATGAAAGTTACAATGGTATTTATTTACTTGATTTTTAAGTCTGTCATTTATTATCTAGGGTAAATCCATCCATTTTACCCCAATAAGCAAGCTGATCTGCACTGGCTGCACATGTGCATATGCTTTTAGTGTTTACGGAGTTTGGAATGGAAAGCGGGTTGGGTTATTATGATTGTGTAAGTTCAAACCTCCTGATTTGCATGTGAGCTAATGGAACTAACTGCATTGTGGTGCTTGTGAAGAACAAAGCAAAACACAAGAAAGCAGCATCCTCATTAGAATTTCCTTGTAGAGTAATTATTAGACAAAAGCTCTCTAAGTGTGTACTTATGAAGCACATTGACTTAGCAAATTGGCAATTACTGTCTAATAATCAAGGCCACGAGAGAAATCCTTAAAGGAATATTACAGCAACAATTAAATGTATGCAGTCTGTTTTTACCCCAAAGTGATTAATTTAGGTAAGTAATTCCTTTACAGTGGGTAAAGGACTATACAAATGCCTACATTCCTGGGCAAAAAATGTATTAAATCCAAAACTGCACTATTAAAGTTGTTCCGCTCATTGGTAATGGCTTTAAATAGCTGTTAAGTAATTGAATTTTTTTCCCAGTTAGTTTGTGCTTAATGTGAGAGCAAATGTTCCCTGTAGGGATAAAATCTGACCAGGCCAAAACATGAGCTTGATGGACTGTGGTATATTATCGACTAATGACTAAATCTTTTGAGCAAAAACAAGAGAAGATACAGTGGAACCTATGAATTTGAATGCATCTTCACTCTTAACAATTTGGATACTAAATGGTCAATTTTTTGGCCTGTATTCAAACAGAAATGTTTGAATTGAAACAATTTTCAATAGGGGCACCCTAAATAAAACATTCAATGGAGCAGTCTTCCAAAAATAATGCACATAATTCAGTCTAGAAGGTGGCGATAATGCACGAGTACTACAGAGTCAAAAGACACAGGACACTCTTTTATTTCAGAAACAAAAGGTGAAATGGTATATCTGAATACCCTGAATCTGAATGGGTAAGAGAATGTCAGAAACTTGGCCGTCATTTTGAAAAACACCATATTGGATCAATGGCATTTTTCCAATAACAAAGAAGACCAGAATTGTCACAGAACGTTGCCTCTGATGAACAGCTATTTGACGTGTTTAGTGTGCTGTCCCTGGTGCTGAACACAGAGCTGAAGGTGCTGGGTCCAGCCGTTATGAACCCAAATCTTTGGAGAAATGGAATCACAAGCCTCCACGGTGCTGAAGGTGGTGATGCAAATTTGCTTGCAATAACCCCAGAGACAAAAGTCAAGTCGTGTGATGTCAGATGACGGTGACTTTCAAGATGGCGGCCACGTTCCGGCATAGCTTAAAAGATAGGCCCCTTCACCCATCAGATATGTAATTTTCCCTTTGTTTTTAAAAAAAGGTGTCCTGCGACTTTTGTCTTGTGACTTGTGACATTTGAAGCAAATTTTTTGTTGCATTTTCCTATTTCTAGCTAATGTTCTGGCCATTGATTGATGTAAGGAAAATTAAATGCTTAATATTTATAAATTTTAGGTTTGACTCATTTCTTTCTGCCTAGGATTCAATTCAATTCAGTTTTATTTATATAGCGTTTTTTACAACAGAGCATAGTCTCAAAGCAGCTTTACAGTAATACATTATCTTAAAAGGCCAATCCCAAGTTGAACAAGCCCAGGGCGACAGTGGAAAGCAAAAACTGGTGGTAGGAAGAAACCTCGGGTGGACCAAGACTCAACAGGAGACCCATCCTCCATGGGCCTAGATGTTAATTAAATAAATACTAAAATTATATACAATTATAGAAAAATTAGATTAATAAATCAATAGCAAAGTAATAATAGCCTTTTAATTAGTAATAGAATAAATAAAATAAATTATAAAACAAAATAAATTATAAAGTGAGTCCATAGTGGGAGGTCCTTGGAAGCACATCGTCTCCTACTGTCCAACCGATGAAGGGAGTTCCTGCACTCTAGCGGGACCTGCCTCCGCCGATGGAGATCATCAGAGTGATGCTGAGCCGGAAGAACATTCAAGCGCTTGGTGCAAGAACCGGCACCGGAACGTCACCTTATCCATATATTCAATTATCCATTACTGATGCCTTGTGCAGCATGAGAACTCCAGCAGCACTAACTATAGCAGCATAGCTAAAGGGAGAGAACTAGAATTTAACACAGCCAAGAGGCTGCAGTGACTTTTTAAATTCTAGGTACTGAAATATGTCCTGCACCCTGTAAGCGAAGTAGACGAGCTGGATTGTAAGATTGTAAGAGTTCACTCAGATAATGTGGGGCCAGACTGTGTAGAGCTTTATACGTTACAAAAAGTATTTTATAATCAATGCGAAATTTAACTGGTAACCAGTGTAGAGATGACAGAACAGGACAGGTATGATCATATTTTCTAGTTCTAGTTAGCACTCGAGCTGCTGCATTTTGCAATAGTTGTCGTTTATTTAAAGATTTAATAGAACATCCAGCGAGTAAAGCGTTACAGTAATCCAGCCTCGAGATTATAAATGCATGAACCAGTTTCTCAGCATCTTGAAAGGAAAGGATATTTCTAAGTTTGGCAATGTTACGTAACTGAAAGAAAGCAATTTGTGTGATCTGAATCAAATGTAACACCTAAGTTTTTTACAGTTGGACTTGGCTTCATCGAATAGCCATCCAGGTTTAGAATAGATGCAGACAACTGGCCATTCCCTGTCTTGGGTTCGACTAAAAGAACCTCAGTTTTATCTGAGTTAAGTAAAAGAAAATTAAACGACATCCAATTTTGTATTTCCTTGACACAGTTCTCTATTTGACTGATTGTTTGGTTATCATTTGGATCAGCTAATATGTACAGCTGTGTATCATCTGCATAGCATTGAAAACTAGTACCATGCTTACGAATAATTAAGCCTAAAGGTAGCAAGTACAGAGAGAATAATAGTGGGTCAAGCACAGACCCCTGAGGGACACCATAGTTTACTTTTGAGAGCTTAGAGAATTGATTATTTACAAAAACAAACTGCTACCGGTAGGCCAGATAGGATTTAAACCAGGAAAGTGCCAGTCCCTTAATACCTATAGTGTTTTCTAGCCTATTAAGTAATATATCATGATCTATAGTGTCAAATGCTGCACTTAAATCTAATAGGACAAGAAATGACCAGCTGGTACTCCCTTAATTTGTACATTCCACAAGCTAGTAAAGCTTTAAAGGGGCATTGTAGCATGTTACTTGGCTTTACAATTTCACTTTTGTTCATCCACACATATGACAATAGCAGCCCAATGGAAGCCCAGTAGCAGCCCAATAGAAAGCCATTAGCAATCCAGAGCAGCTTAATACCAGCCGAGTATGGCCAAACCTTAAATCAACAGCTGACAGACAGAGCCACAGTTCCAACCAATTCTGTAGCACTATGTCTGTTAGGGTCAATGAGGCAGAGCCTCATATGTTTGAACCAAGAACAGTGTAACACTGATGAGCTGTCGCGATCCATTTGTGGGTCTAGGAGAAGGCATGGTGGCATTGGTGGCATCACTGCCACCAGGTGCCACCAATGGAACTGCCACTAGGGAAAACAAACACACACACACACATGCTCACACACAATAAAAAACGAATGGTAAGGGGTGAATGAAACACTTCACAGGACACACCCCTTACATTGCCCCTGTCTAAAGTTTCCGACACAAGGGAGGTCTCAATGAGAGCCGGGTACAGAATGGCAGATCTGACCAACAATGCTCCTACAGGCCATATGTTTACCTATAAGCCAAGTACTGAAAGTGGAACCTCCTGCGTCTCACATTCAGGAGGTGACTGACAGTTTAAGGAGGCTGGCCATCGACCATGCAGATTGGGGTGTGGGTGGGGGTTAAGGGGCTTGAGAGATGATAAGGTCAGAGGTAGTAATAGATTTTATTTGGGAGACATGGAGGGTAAGGTTGGGGGAGATTGAGATGAACAGAGGTAGGGCTGATGATACGGATGATCTCCCAGGCTTGCCAGACTGGAGGCCACTGTCATTATATGAATAATGAATTCACTGTCAATAAGGATAGTAGCAGTGGAGTGGGGAGCTTATGGAGGAAGTTTTTGGTACCAGGGTTTGACACAAGAAGTAGCACTTGACAAGATCCAGGACACATCCTAATGCCTGTGCCTATTGCCACTGGACTACAGTAGAGATGGCGGCCTTGGAGATGAACATCCGGACTGGGGGTGCCAAGCAGGGACTGGGATTATTCCTCAGGGCCTCTTAGATGGCCTTGCAAACTTACCAGGCGATGTTGACTAAGGTTCATCCATGTCAGGGTGAGCAGGAGAACTAGTGATAACTAGTAATAAATTGCATTACATTCCCGGATCCAGGCAGATAAGTGATTCGAAATGAAAGAAGAACAGGGCCCATATAGCCTGCCAGGATGTATGCATTTGGCAAGTTTTCACAGGGGAAAAGTCTGCCTTTGAGACCAGACCTCTGAGAGAGGACAGTACTGACCCCCAACTCAAATGCATCCACTACCATGATAAACTGTAGAGCCAGATCAGTCTGAACAAGGATTGGTGCAGAGGCAAACAGTTCCTTAAGGCACTTGAAAGGAGGCAGTAGGTAGGGTTACCAGTAAAACTCAGTGGTTATGCATCAGTTAAGATACAATAAAACTTCCTAGAAGGTCTAGGATTCAAATATCAGCATTCACAAGTTGGCATTGTTATCCTACAATTGCAAGACTTCAGTTGTAATTCTCTCCGAGCAAAGGCACCAGCAAAATGAAAATGTAAATGCAATAGTGGACTCAATTTCAAGTTGAAATGAGAAGTTCAATTTATTCATATAAATTGTTGAAAAGCATTCAAGTCCAGGCCCACAATGAGGAGCAGAGGCGACAGTGGCAAGGGAAACAACTGCCACTTCAGAGCCCTTAGGCTGTGAACAAGACAGAAATGTCTTGACAAGTTCAAATTCCAAGTTCTTGTGGAATGTAAACATATGAGTGGTATAAATCAGCAAAGTGATGAGTATATAGTAAATTAAAGATTTAATTAGTTTCTACTAGATTTTAGGCTCTAAAAGCAATAAATCACAACTCAACATTTATTTCTTAACCTGAACACCTCACAGCAGTGATACAATCTCCTGTCAGTATATGTGACTTCAAAAAACATAAGCCTTCAATAGTTCCTCTTATATTAATGCAACAACTGTCTTCTTGCTCTTGAGGAGCCGGTGCTTTAATAATTGGCTATAATGTTGGAAGTATTTACAGTCCCTTGGGTAGGGAGGGTGTTTGAACTGAATAAGTCATAACTGCAGGGGGGGGTTGGGTTGGAGGGATCCTGAATACTTATTATTGTCAGTTCTTTGAACATTAAACATTATTATTTTATATTCACTGTGGCACTGCATGGAGCAAAGTTTCAAACAGAGCACATGCTGATATTTAGTCCAACCACAGTTAAGTTGAAAGTACTGATAAAAAAGGTATCATACTGTTTAGTGACACAATGAATTAATTTCTCAATAAAAAAGAGACTTCTAAGAGACTCATCATAAGGATACATGTTCTATAGAATCTCCCTGCTTGAACCTTGAGACAGATTTTCATTTATAATCATGAGTACTTAGTGAGTATATCATTGTACATCATGAGACTATGTACTGTATATTCCATAATTAGCATTGATGATTTGATTCTTTCTCTGACAAAAATCTCTGGTTTCAGCTCACCTGATAATATAATTTCAATGGGAATTAGTTTACACATCTGGGTCCAGACCTGGTAATATTTGAGGGAGAAGGGGATGACTTCAGGGATGCATGTGCCCGGTGTCCTTTAGGATAGGCACCACACCTTCATGAGCCTGATCAAAATAAGCAAGGATAAGTATTTTATATGGGATATTCTGTATCAAAACTTCACATTGAGAATAAAATGAAGATAAATAAAGACATAAGGACAGTGGGCCCATAAAGTAGAATGCTTAATCATGTCAAACATTCTTAACAAAGTCCAACACAAACTCAAATTGCTTAGAAGTAGTGTGATTACCTGCTGTGGGCAACACTGGATATTTATGAATTGGATGGCTAAGTTTTAAAATCATTCACAGTTTGCATTATATACAGTGGGGTACGAAGGTTTGGGCAGCCTTGTTAATTTTTCCTGATTTACCTTTATAAATCATTGATTGTTTGGATTTTAAAAAATCAGTTAAATATATCATATAGGGGAAGTGATATTTGAGAAGTGAAATGAAGTTTATATGATTTACAGAAAGTGTGCAATAATTGGTTAAACAAAATTAGGCACGTGCATAAATTTGGGCACTGTTGCCATTTTATTGATTTCAAAACCTTTAGAACTAATTATTGGAACTCAAATTTGGTTTGGTAAGTTCAGTGACCGCTGACCTCCATACACAGGTGACTCCATTTATGAGAAAGGGTATTAAGGGGAGCAATTGTAAGGTTTTCTCCTCTTTGCATCTTCTCTGAAGAGTCACAGCATGGGAGTCTCAAAACAACTTTCAAATGACCTGAAAAAAAAGATTGTTCACCGTAACGGTTTAAGGGAAGTATACAGAAATCTATCTTGGAGATTTTAGCTTTCAGTCTCCACTGTGAGGAACATTGTGAGAAAATGGAAGATCACAGGCACAGTTCAAGTCAAGGCTCGAAGTGGCAGACCAAGAAAAATCTTGAATAAACAGAAGCGAAGGATGTTAAGAACAGTCAGAGTCAACCCACAGACCAGCACTAAAGATCTACAACATTATCTTGCTACTGATGGAGTCAATGTGCATCGTTCAACTATTAGGAGCACTGCTGTATGGGAGAGTGATGCAGAGGAAGCCTTTTCTCCACCCACATCACAAACAGAGCCGCTTGAGGTATGCAAAACCACATTTGGACAAGCCAGCTTTATTTTGGAATAAGGTGCTGTGGACTAATGAAACTAAAATAGAGTTATTTGGGCTTAACAAGGGCCGTTATGCACGGAGGAAAAAGAACACAACACTCCAATGCTACCTACAGTAAAATTTGGTGGTGGTTCCATCATGCTGTGGGGCTGTGTGGCCCGTACAGGGACTGAGAATGTTGTTGAGGGACGCCTAGATTCCAATCAGTAACAGCTGATTCTCGAGACCAATGTCCAGGATTCAGTGACAAAGCTGAAATTGCTCCGGGGCTGGATCTTCCAACAAGACAACAACCCTAAACACTGCTCAAAATCTACTAAAGCATTCCTGCAGAGGAACAAACTAAAGATGATTTGTAAAGAAGAATGGTCTAAAATACCTTCAGCCACAATCCAGACTCTTGCTGTTATTTAATGCGAAAGGAGTCCAAATTTATGCACCTGCCTAATTTTGTTTAGACAATTATTGCACACTTTCTGTAAATCACAAACTTCATTTCACTTCTCAAACATCACTGTGTTTGTCCCCTATATGATATATTTAACTGATTTTTTTATCCAAACAATCAATTATTTATAAAGGTAAGTCAGGAAAATTAACAAGGCTGCCCAAACTTTTGCACCCCACTGTATACACACTGACTGGTAACAGTGCGCTGTCTCTCCCTTGTGTTAACATCAAGGAGATGGTTTACATTACAGAGAGAGAGCGCGCGAGAGAGAGAGAGCGAGAGAGAGCAAGAGAGAGCGAGAGAGACCCATTGTACTGTAACGTAAACCATTCTACTGTTCTTAGGAATATATCATCTTTGATGGTGTGTATCACCAATCTCTTTGATGTTAACAAGGGAGACACAGCACACTGTTACCAGTCAGATAATGAAATATTCATACTCAGCAGTGCTTATTATGGATGATTTCAACTCTTACAATGTACAAAAAGGGCTTCCAAAATACAGACAAATGATTCATTGTCCAACAAGAGTGGAAAAGGCTCTGGGTTGGTAGCATTTAATCACAAAATTGACATATTGCATATTTTGCTCTTTTGTATGATTTGCTCCATTTTACTGACAAATTTCTCAACTCACACTGATGGTCATCGCAAATGGCCAGTAACTGACAGGTTCCAAGCTTCAGCCAGCGGTAGTCTTCCCCACTTTAGCTCAGCCCAGCAGGCTGAATCAGTGGCTCTAAATGAGAATGTAAATTTGCATCAGGTAAGAGGGCTTCCATTTAGACAAATTTTTGCTGTGCATCTTTATTAGCCCATGGGCACTTGTGGAGCCATCGTGACTTCCTGACAGCTGCAGGTACCCCAGTATAAAATGTAAAAGAATAGGTGAGTGATTCACAGTGCCTCAGGGAAGAACTATAGTTTATATGTTATGGGGACCAACCCTGTTGGTGAAGATTTTCCACACACCGTGCATCACCATGGCAGCGTCTTCTAAGGGACAGACGGGTGAGGAGCAGTACATAACCTTATGTAACAGTGAAACTAAATATACAAGAAAATAAATACAAATCAAATATAATTTCACAAACATTATGAACACGTCACTGTACATGTTTCTCTGTGTATTCCACAGAACCACAGACAGGAGATCCGAGTGCACCTTCCCAACAATATGCAAAATTGATTGATGACATGTGAAGCCAACCATGATGAGATGAGTGTACCTTTGACTGATGTTTCACCATGTAACAAGTAATCATCCAAGCTTCCTGACCTGAACTCACAAATCTGTTACTAAGTAACAGCCAATAACAACTTTAGAATTTGGCTCACAGAGTCGCCTCACAGCTCCAGTCTGTTTCGATTCTGCAGTGCCTTGCATTTACAAAGATTCCAGTTTTTATCCTGACATCCAACTGTGTGATGTTTTGCATGTCCTTCTTATGTCTGCATAGGTTTTCTTTGGGTACTCCAGTTTATATAAAACACCATTTTGTGATTCTCCATTAAGAAGAATCAATGGGGGAATTTAAAGAAAATACCTACAACATACTGTATTGCTTAGCAGTCAGCCTGTCTCATCCAAATACAGTACCCCTGCACAGCTTGTCCCCACACCTTTCATTATTCCTATCATGTCTCCTTATACCTCAAGTGTATTGAATGGATCCACCAACAACCAACATCCTTTCTCAACATCATACTTCTTCAACCAGCATTCCCTGTCTATCATATCTCTCTCATTTTGCCTACTAGACCAAAACCTATCCATCTCCCTTATTAACTCCCTCCTTTTAACCTCCATCAAACCTACTGTTATGCCAATTAAGCTAATTTGAATCTCGCAAGCTAATATTGGGGGAACATGTCTCTATGCAGCCTCTAAGGAATGTTGACTGATGGCCCCTTGTCGGTTGTCGGGAGGTATAGTGCCAAAGTACTGCAACAAAAAATGATAATAAAAGCAACAAAATTGCCTAAAGATTAGATTAAAGAGCAATTAAATTATTTTTTTTTCATTGATAGGTACAATAATGCATATATCTTACATATGGAAATTTTAAACACAGATAGACACCTGTGGAATTTAAAAGCACATGCAGAATTCTCCATGCAGGTGTATAAGGCTGGCTATAAATAGTTCATGCTCAAGAAAGGTGAGTGCATATAAAACACTGATTTAAATACAGAAGACATGCCAATGCTGTGCACTCGGAAATATAGAAACGGCCAATTAAAACCCATTTTCATGTATAAGTTTTGTCCACTAGTTACCTGTATTGCATATACTACGTAAAAAAAAAAGATAATTAGTAGTAGACATTGCACATGCACTCACATTTAGTACATTTAATAGAAATCATGACATGCTGTGTTCTATTTCTAAATGTGACTGTGCAAATTTTTATTTTAAATCACACATGCAATTTACCTTGAATGCAGGACTTGACATGGGAAGTTCAGCAAAACATTTGTAAATGTGGGGTTGCTGTGTCATTACCAAGACAATCGGCCATACGATTTACAGTGAGGGGAGGGGGGTATGTTGTGAGTGAGCTTTTTGCCTGACAAGAAAATGTGTCACTTTAGCCACTTTAGTTTTTAAAGGAGTATGCTAGAATAGAAAAGCTGAAGCGGATGTTATTGTGTATTTCAAGGTAATAAAAGTTTTAGTGAAAGCTAAGACACCACAAGCTAGTAACATAGTGATACGCATTGAAAAAGTCGGCCTTGTCTATAGTCCAAGAGAACCGATGCTCACAATTTTCTTTGTAGTCTCTGTACACAAGTGAGTGCAGCACCAAACCCTCTGTAACCTTAACCTTGATATGAAAATCAGCATTTGAAAGCACATACTTTCCTTCTAGTCTCTTACAATAAATAACACACCCAACATAGACAGACACACATTTAAATTATTGGGCACCAGTAATTTGTCCAGTAACCTTAAAAGTAACCTCATAATCATCATTAAAAAAGCTCACCAAAGCATTTTTTCCTATGGAAACAGTCTAAACCTAAGATTTTCCAATGCTTTCTTACTTTCCTTTCTAAAGTGATCTGTCCTCATCTATCACACAGTGAGGTTTAGTTCAGTTGTGAATACAAAACACAGCCTGCAATAGATAGAAAAGAACTGTATGATTAGCTGTAAACGCTAAGTCAGACTGGAACACATACAGTACAACCACTTATTTCAAAAACTCTAAAAAGTAATATCACTATTTGGACAAGCACCACATGGTATCTTGATATTCCATTATTTAATTTGAATGTTATTACTAATTAAAATTGCAATATTCATTTAAATTGCATTATTTACTTACTTTTACTATTAACTATTATATAACCTAATTATTTCAATTAACATCTAGTCCACCCAAGGAGGATGGGTCCCTTTTTGAGTCTTGGTCCTCCCAAGGTTTCTTCCTTCAACATTTAGGGAGTTTTTCCTCTCCACTGTCACCCTAGGCTTGCTCAATTTGGGATTGACCTTTTAAGATAATATAATATCGTAAGGCTGCTTTGAGACAATGCACTGCTGTAAAAAGCGCTATATAAATAAATTTGACTTTGACAGTTGCTGCCCTTTAACGCGCCCCTACCCTCTACATTGAATAACCCATAATGGGTCTGTAATGATCTTATTCCACCTTTCATGGATAAACCAATATTTATGACTAAATACCTTTGGCTAATGTGTACAATCCGCACACAATATTATACAACTTCAGGAATTGGTGACAATGGTCTAGTAGCATAGTCATACGCATTGATTTAGTCTACTGCAGACTGGCAGTTCCAGAAACCTCCAGCTACCACTAATTTCACAACAGCAACATATATGTGGTCAGGCAAGTTGGACGAGGTTACATAGGGAATTATGTTTGTTCTGGGAGATGGTACGAGTGCACGAATCCTCCAGAAACTCGTCATTCATTTTTGGAGTAGGTGAGAGTAATAAACAACGTGTTGAGTGCTGAGTTTTCTCTCCTTGTTGCACTTTGTCATTGGTCTTGGTAGCCACCCTTGTCTTTTTGCAAGCAAGAGTGATGCAGACAGGCTGCTGCTATGCCTGCTACAGTAACAAGCAACTATCCAGAAATACATTACAATCTGACTAACCACTAGGTCTGTTGTATTCATGCATTGTAGTCATGTTTTATTCACTATTCACATCTAGTTTGTAAATGACTAAGTGTTTCTTCTTCATGCCATCTGTCAACTTGACAGAGTTTGGGCATTACGTCATTGTGATAAGGCCTCAGCAACAATGCTGAGTATTCTAATAGGAACGAAGTGGCTTGCATGTCTTAGCAGTCCTCTCTTATCAACACATTAAAAGAAAACACTAACTGCAGGAATTGGTGACCTAATTAGTAGGAAATTGCATTGCTTTAACATAACAGTATGTGCACATCACCACACTCAATTGTAACTGTACATACTGTACACAATACTTGGTCATGAGAAGCATCAAAGCTTAACAGCTAAATCTTTTTTATATATTGCCCCAGCTTTGAATAACCATTTGCAGTTTACAGTGGGTTTAATCCCATCCCTGACTGAATGGTAAGCTGTTAAGGGTAAAATTACAGGAAGCAAAGCACTGTTGAGCAAATGCACACAATGCCTATCAGTAAAGGTTAATGAGCTATTAACAGGCCTAGAAGACAGAAAACAGCATGTTATGATGGGGTGCATCAAATGCACAGTCCATCAGCACATGTTCCACAAGGATGCATGCATCTCTTGTCTACTCATCGTACATAAATGAGTTCATTTCCATCTTATCCTCTGTCAACGTGATAAAGTTCGGAGATTACATCACCCTGATAGACCCCAGTAACAATGATGAGTCTGCTTAAAGAAATGAGGTGGCACAGATGACCCTGTAGTGCTCTGATATCAAAACACTCACCTTCCAACCTCTTACAATAAATAACATAGCAGTCCCGCGAGTCCAGTAACCTTGGAAAAAAAACCCATAGCCATCATTAAAAAGCTCAACAAAGCATTTGCTTTTATTATAGGAACTGTGGTAACATTTCCCAGTGCTTCCTAACTGTAGTTCTACAAATGAGTCATTAAATGTTCTAACTTCATCATCAGTTGGAAAAAAAAGAAAAACAGAACCAAGGACTCAGGAATACAGTAAAAGGAAGTATTATTTTGAACATAAAACTTGCAACTATAAAAGTGTAGCCTAAGGAAGCATTGAACTTTTTTAAAAATTATTTTACTTCAGAAACTTTGTAGATCTGTTACTTCAAATACGATTTGACGCATTGTTTGCCATAGGCTAGTTTTTTTTAATGATTAGTCATCTAGTAAGTCGTACTATTACTGAAATCTCCCCCACAAGCAAAAACTGAGATTTGTAACTAAATGCTCTTTGAGAAATCAGGCATATATTTGGAGAAACTTTGGCAAATGTGTAGAGCCACACAATGTTTTAATAACTGCAGTTGATAACCTACATTGATCTATTAAATAACACTTAAATGTGAACATTTAACAAAAGGTTAGGACTGAAATTTTAATGATTTTCTCACACATATGTTGACACTGGATATCCTCTATCCACCTTTGCTCCTCAAAAAGCTCAGCCTTTTGTGGAACCTGCTTTGGACCAAATCACTTATTTACATCACATTATTATTTAGTTTTTTTATTATTCATTAGTAGTCATAAATTGCCCCATTCCAACTTTTTTGGAATATGTTGCAGGCCTGAAATTTATAAACAAATATTGTATGTTGTATGACAAAACATTAAATATCCTGGGTTCACATTTTCTACAGCTGTATAACGTTTTGAGAATGACACAAATTTTGGTTTACACAAAGTTTGCAGCATCAGTTTTTATCGTGGAAATTTGTATTAACTCTACATTGTGAAGAGTGACCAGATGCATTACAATAAACAAAGCAATTGCTTCTTAACATCATTTCAATGATGATCTTGTTAGCTCAGGAGAAATAGTTAATGACGACAAGAAAGCCGATATCACTCTGTCATGCAAATTAACAGGCAGACAGGTTGCTTCAAAAGGGTAATGGTGCTTTTAAGTTTTCTTCTGTTGACCAGGGTTACCTCCAAGGAAACACATGCAGTCATTGCACTGCATCAGGCAAGAGTTTCATAGGCAAGGACATTGCTGCTTATAAGATGGCACCCTAATCAACCATTTATCAAATTATCAAGAACTTCAAGGAAAAAAAATGATTTTGGGATGCCGAGAAAGTTACGCAAGTATTAGGACCATCTCCTAAAAAGAATGCAGCTTCACGATTGGTTCACCAAAAGTGCATGGCTTGCTCAGGAAGGCTGGTGTGACTGCATCTGAATGCACAGAGAGACTAAGGCTTTTGAATGATGGCTTGGTATCAAGAAGGTCAGCAAAAAAGCCACGTCTCTCCAATAAAAAAATAAGAACTGACTAATATTCTGCAGGAAGTATATGGAGAGGATTGCAGAGGACTGGGTTAAAGGATTTTTTCTGATGAAGCCCCCATCCGACTATTTGGGACATTTGGAAAAAATATTGTTCGGAGAAGTGAAGCAGTGAAGCATCCTAAGACCATTCATGTGTGGGGTTGCTTCTCATCCATTGGGTAGGAAAAACACTGCCACAAATAAGGAATAGTATTAAAACATCCTCAAAAAGCGACTTATCCCAATAATCTGGGAGATTGGAGATGAACAATGCTTTTCCACCATGTCACAAGGGAAATGTGATAACCAAGAATCAGATCACAGATCACAGTCTCATTGAGAACTTGTGGTCGATCTTCAAAAATAAGGTGGACAAACAAAAACCCAAAACCTGTGATCAGCTCCAAGCACTGAGTAAGGAAAAATGGGTTTCCGTCTCTTAAGATTTAGTCTAGAAGCTCATACCTAGCATGCTGAGGTGAACTGCAAAAGTCTTCACGAAAAAGGGTCAAAATATGCAAATATTAAGTCTAACTGGATGTATTAGTCAATAAATAGTAAAAAAACAAACAAAAAAAAAGTATGGAATGCTTATAATTGTACTTCATTATACCCATATAAACATCGGACAATATGTTCTAAAAAAAAAAAAAAAAAAACCTGAGGCAGAAATTGTAATTTTTTTTATCCCATCTTTTTCTGATTTGAGTTTGTATTTTATTTATTTTCATTAGAACATCATCACACAAAACAAACGACTGGGTGAGAATGTGTTTTTAGAGTCCACAAGACTTACTAAAGATGAACACTGGATAATGAGTCAATTTAAATTCCCCAGTGTCATTATCTTGGAACTGTGTGCTGAATAAGGTCCAGTAGGGATTGCAACTGAACAGTAAAAAAAGGGGAAAAGAGAGGAACTGCTCATCAATGTAGGCTCTCTCCTACAGGGAAGCTCTATGTGATGTAGTGTTTTAACCTGCTATTAAATAACAAGTAATGAAATATAAAAAAAAAATTGCAGAGTGAGTCAAAGGTCAAGACATCGTTTTATTTCAGAAACAAAAGGTAAAATGAGATATCTGAATACCCCCAGCAAGTAATTGGATTTGTCCAGAACATCTTGAAAGCTGCCATATTGCAAGTTTTTTTCCCCCCAATGGGAAGGTGGTCATGTAGCATATCGGAGAAGAATTGAATGTAATGGAATGGAATTCTCATGCCTGGGGAACACAGCTGCCGTATCGCAGCCAATAACCAACAACCAGAAAGATCACCGATTTCACGGTGCATTGTTGCATCCCTAATAGTCAAATTCTGAGAAGCCGAGACTGTGGATAACAAGCCACATAGTGGTCATCTGAAGACCACAACCAATGAAGAAACCTCAATGGTAGCCTTTGCGAAAAGCCCATGTGGCATCACGTAACATATCCTGTCTCTTTTGACTCACCCTGTATAATAATAACTTAATCAATCAATTAATAGGACAACAGCAACATATGATACAGCGAATAAAATTTGAAACCCTAAAAATGTTGGGGACAAGCTATTATTAGGCTGTCTGTTGGTCTGTATGATTAACTTAACATGAAATAAACCCAACATGCTTGCACAGAACAGATCAACATCAAAGCGCAGTTCGTAGCAATGTCTGGTTTCAAAATGTATTCAGAGTGAATGTCTGCACTCAGCTTCATACTCGGGTCACACACACGCATACAGGTTCTTAAATGTTTGTGTACACCTTTTAATGTTATCCATGTCTGAATAAATATGACCTAAACATCATCAAATTGTCAAATGTCCTTAAAGTAGATAAAAATGAACCCGGTTAAACAAATAAGACAAGATATTATATTTAATTCTTTATTTATGTATTGTGGAAAATCCAATACATGTGAGTGACAGAATATGTGAATCTTTACAATCAGAAGTAATTCTAAAGGTGAAATTACAGAAATATGTTTTGGACTGACAATCAGGTAAAAGTGGGTGTTTAAAGAACACAGAACTAACAAAGTCTGATCTTCCCAGGACATTTGTTGACAAGTACAATTACAGAAAAGAGGAGCTTTCTCTAGACCTCGGAAAAAGAGTTGCTGCTTATCAGGCTGGGAAATGATACCAAACCACCTCTAAAATGTTTGGGGCCAACTTATCTACAGTCGGACAAAACTGTGTACAAATGGAGGAAATTCTAGACTGCTGTTACTGAGAAAATCAACAAAGATCACTCCATGAACAATGAGTGCAATAGTCTACAAGGTCACATAGGAACCAAGAGTAACTTCTAAGTAACTAAACTCCTTTGTAATATTGATTAATGTTGCCCACTAACAGAAAACCACAGAACAACAGTGGCATTCATGGCAAGGCTGTAAGGAAAAAGGCTAAACATATATGCAGAAATATAGTTCATTTTAAAGGTTCACAAACTTTCAAGCATCACTGTATGCCCCATAGCAACACTGGTGCAGTTGAAAAAAAGACATCGTTGTAACCTTGCTGTTAGATTGTAATTATTTGTCTAATTAATTCAACTAACCAACACAGCCAAAGTGAGCTTAAGGATGATTGGGATTTCTGGAACTTTTTCCATTGCATATTTACACTAAATACACTGAAAATAAAAAAATACACTAAATAATGATTTATCATTTTTTTCTAATTATTTCTCACTGATCTCAGACAAAAACAGGACTTTGAATAACTGGAGGTAGACGTTCTTTTGTTATTTTTTTTCTCCACAAAAAATTAAGAAACAAGAAAAGTTCTCTAATTAGTTTAGCTGATTTTACTCATATGAAATTTGTGCTCATTAAAATAGCGCTGATTGCAACTGCAAAGTAACATCAATTTATTTTTCACAAATAAGAAATGTTTGATTAAAGGTTATAAGATCAAATATCAAGGGTCATAAAAAGTAGCAACAGAACATACTATATTTGTTTAATGCAAAAAAAAATGCCTAACCGAGAGGATTCATTAGTGAATTTCATATTTACTAAGTGAGCAATAGGAGAGGAAGCTAATGCATTGCTATTGTGAAGCAACATACACTTTAGACCTCTTTGAACTGTCAATAAAAAAGACTCAATGCCAGTTACATTACTATCACATCCTATTGATTCAATACATCTTTGACATTGATACAAGCTCCTCACCCATATGGACACATTTCAGAAGAGCTTTCTCGGTTACGATACATAAATGGTTTACTGGAAGCCAACAGGTTATTTTACTTTAGCCTTGACACCAGCAACTGATGACAACTTTGGCAGATCGAGATCCTTACAAAGTCATTAAACTTAGCTCAAATGAATGGCTGGCACATTCTGGCATCAACTTCTCCTTGCGTATTCAGCTTGTCTTTCTGTACATGAGTTAACTTTATGTATTTAGTGCATCTTAATAATAATGTTACGTTATTGCTAAAAGAGTTAGAAATAGAGGGAAATTGGCATTTATTTTTTATTCAGTGCACTAAACTACATGAAGTTTATTATCTTGCAGTGAGCTAAATTGGTGTAGACGTATATTTTTTTTGTTTAGGACACACTGTATCTTCCATACAGTCTGAATGAATCCATTTGTTCAAAAATAAACTCATAAATGTTTATTGTAGGCAATGTACACTGTGTTGTCAATGTTCAAATGCCATGGTTTTTTAAATAACTGCCACAATATGATATACCAGTAATTCTGGGCCTTGGAAATTGACATGGAAAATGCCTTAAATCCTTTTCAGTAATTGCTTGTTTGTATTCTACTCTCCTCCTCCGTCTAGTTATAGGTCCATGTGTTTTATTTCCTACACCCATTCCTCAATGCGCTGAAATACCTGGTATAAATACCTCAGATGTCCTGTTTTCAGTTCAGAATGGTTAATTTTGCCTCTGAAAGAAACCTTGTATGATAAGTTAACAGAAAAAAAGATTATCTTATCTCATGTATTACTGTAAAGCTGCTTTGAGACAGTGTTACATTGTAAAAAGCGCTATATAAATAAAATTGAACTGAGTATTAGAAAGAGAACCTGCTCCTCATGCTGTGTGGACTTCATAGTGAAGGACCTAGATCTACATCTAAGGACCTAGTCAAGCAAATATATCCAGAGACACAGTGGACACATCTTGCCCTCTCTGCACAAAGTTCCCAACACTTGTCACATTTGAACTGAAGGTTGGCATTATTGACATGTCTAGTGCCATTTCTCTCTGCTTTTCCTCAGATATTGAGTCAGAAAATGGCAGCATTTCTAGTTGTTGAAAGCATTTTTCATCAGAAAAGTACTGGCCAGAAGCCATGCATTTCCGACAGTTGTGTGAAACAAAACTTGAGTTGTCCAAATAGGCATCATTTCATTCTTTAAAACTGACATTTGGTTTAAACAAAAAAAGGTTACAAATGGTATAGTGGTGCAGGGGCTAGCACCGTGACCTATAGCTCTAGAGATCTATTTTGGTTTTTGTTCCATGTCTGAAAAAAAAAACCAAATTGTTTTTCCAGCATCTGCATAGGTTTCCTCTTAAGATTCCTCTCACATTCTAAGTGTGTGTTGTCCCAGTGTGTGTGCACTTTAATACAGCTCCAAATCAGAAAAAGTTGAAACAGCATGGAAAATGCATATAACAAAAACAAACATAAAATATATAAATTCATTCATTAATAAAAAAAAAACACCATTCCTTATCTTTACTTTGGCTTTTATTTTATGGAACAGTACGAACACGAGGTATTTCATGTTTGCTCTGGTCAACTTCATTTAATTTGTTAACATCCATTCCATAAAAGTTATGGAATATATATATGTATGGACTTTTATGGAACTGATGTTAAAAACATACAACTTACCATTATGCAATAGAATTCCTCCCAATGCCTTGAATTGTTTAAAGGCATTAATATTATATACTCTCAACTCTGAGCCAACACGGTTTATATATTTTTGCACATAACACCCGGATAGGCTATGAAAGTGAAATCCCCAGAATGGTCATGTACAATTAACATTTTTCAGCCTTTCTTTTACATGCTGATACATTCCTGTATTTGCTCCCCTCTTCTGTCAGAACCACAATTGTTAGATGTGTAAATCAGTATCCTTTCACAGTTCACTGGCAGTTTACTCTTTAATTGGATTCTAGCAGCGGAAGAAACATTAAATTAAATTAGATGATTTTCTCAAAAGACAAGTCAATTATAAACTTTGCTGGCTCAGAACTGCAAACTCAGAACCCTCTGACAGATTTTGATCTGTGTTAAACCCTCAGGGAACATGGCTGAAAATAAGCAAGAAGAGATTGAACTTTAGACAGTCTTTTATTGATATTATAGATATATGTTTATATATAATGAGCAGAATGAGCCATGATGCACGTGATGAGTCAAGGCCTGTGTTCAAGAGCCCAAAAGTAGCAGTTTGGCAAAACTGTGATTTTAACCTTTCCATCAGTAGTTTTATGTCACCCTCTCTGGAAGGAACTGCCCACCCAAACACTAGATGGTGTGGACTGATACTGATAATGGTAGTCTAAGGTAGCAGTCACACAATGAGCAATTTACAGTGGGGTCAAGTGTTTTTTTTTTGTATTGCTCATTAATATGTTGCAAAATATGTTGTAAATAATAATTACAATAACTTCAGTAAAAAAAAAAAAAAAAGTTTCACTTCTGGAAATAAAACAGTCCTACACGAAGTGCTTGAGAAGATATAACTAAATGTAAGGTAACATAAGAAAACTCATCACTCAACAAGCTCATAATGACTGAACTGTTGAAAGCATTAAGTGGGAAACACCACACTACCCATTGGGTTGTGCAAGTAATTGGTCTGCATGGGCTAGGCTAGCATTGCTTCGTCCTACTTTTGAGCTGTCCTGATTCTCATAAAAAAGCCTTGCCAGAAGAGTGAAGTTTTAATGTATTTCTCATTGTTTAAACAGAGGGGAGTTAAAATCCTCAATGCACTCCCCGAATATACTTCTAATAAAAAGATGGAAATCAGGATGGTTTCAAAAACTTTCATGCACAACTGTACAACATCCGAGCCACAGAAGCCGCATATAATACAAAGTATCCCTTTCTTGTGCACCAACAACATACCATGTAAAGGCTTTTAAAATGAATGAGAAATCATTTTAAGCATAAAAACAAGAAATCAGACTTCAATTCACTGCAGTAGTACGAGTCTATGCTACGCAATGAGCTCTATTGATTTGATCAACAAACTAAGGCTTTGAGAAGCTCTTTGGTCAATAGAGTTTGTGAGCTTCAAAAGAATGATGCCAAAATGATGGCAGATTAAACGTTATGGCTAATGGGTTCAGCCATATTGATTCCTTGATGGAGTGTCATGCTCCCTTCACCTGCCTTGTGAAATAACAATCAATAAAATTCCTTCATCTTAAATCAGACAGAATTCTTTATTTCATGGTACATCAAGAGCAATCCAGCATTAGTGGAAGTGCAACGAATACTTACATAAGCTTAGTATAAAATACTCATGTCAAATATTTCTATGGATATAGACCTTCGCTAATCTATGATGGGGTTTCATTTGCAGACCTAAGCAGCACCCACTTGAAACTGGTCTGTCCTAAATGATACTAGTTTACAAATCAACAGCTGCTTCAGTGGCAACCAATGTCTCTGATCAAGAAAAATAAAGTGAATCAACAGTGCTATTGTCTGATTAAGGAATAAGTAAGTATGAGGATGCATTAATTCAAAAATGTGAGCTAATGACAATCTGGCATGTACTCTATATTCAAATACGCTTTTTTTTGCGGACTGGGGTTCTGTGAATCAGAAGTACCCAGATGTGGAGCACCAGGCATGCCTAACAAATTAGAATTTTCTCTTCACCATTACTTGTAGCAAAACTCATGTTAGACACTGACTTTTTTTAATGAGACACACTGTCCTGTCTCTCAAATAATTGCACATAAATGGCAATGTATAGTTCAACATGATTTTGCACATGTTAATATGTAAAATAAAATAAATAAACAAACCTACAATGGACCTACAATGCACTTGCATCCCACCCGGGAAGAACTTTCAAGTAAAGTTAATTCAAATATATTTATATAGCACTGTTTACAATGGAGCATTGTCTCAAAGTATTCTTGTAATTTAGATTAAGTTATATAAGGTCAATCCCAAATTGAGCAAGCCTATGGCGACAGTGGCAACAAGAAAACTCCATAAACATCAAAAGGAAAGAAGAACAACTTTGGGTACATCCTCCTTTGGGTGATTTAATTAATAAATGTACAAATATAACTAATTTATCTAGTGAAACAGTTCAAAATCTTTCACTTGAACTTTGTTCCCAGTGAGTTCAGGGATAGACTGCAGAGCTTCTGTGGCCCTGACCAGGATGTGTGGCTATATTGGTGACATGCAGTATACTGCGTTGTATTTATGAAGCTTTTCTTTTATTATTAAAACTGTATATTAAGTATTTAATATAGCAGAAGGTTATCTTACTTCGCGCCATGATATAACCAATAAATTGTATTGTTTGAATTACATCATATATTTTTGCTAGAAAATACTGTTTTGACAGTGAATGTCTTTCAATCGAAACCTTATTTTCATACCTCATTCACTTTTATCTACTCATCTTTTATTTAATATTCAGCCCTTCAAATCAAAGCTCGTTGGCTAGTATAGGCATGTGGAGATGGTCTGGGCATACTGTAAAGCAGATGTCTGTAACTGTGCCTGTTTCATGGTGATTGCATCATTTTTCTGCTTATTTTCACCAATGTCAGGAGTCACGTGGGTTTATTTCATCAGAACTAGGCGTATAATGTCGAATATTATAAGCCATGTACAGTAATTCTCAAACATTTGTGAACCCTTTATAACTTAAAACTTTGCTGGAAAAATAGATAAAGAGGAGCAAAATAAACGAATGAGATAAAATATTATGATTGATCATCCATTTGTAGAGGAAAATGGTTCAATAATTTGTAATAGTATGACATTAGAACGTGACAATCAAACGTGAGAGTTCATCCTGATTTATTTAAAGAACAGGGATCTAATATAGTCTGAGTTGTGGAAGTGTATATTGTGATGAACAAAGACACCTGGAACTTGCCCAATGAGTGAAAGCTGTTCATAGACTTTGGTTCAGCATTCAATCCCATCATCCCTTAACTTATTCTACACCTCCCTCTGCAACTGGATTATCCTCATTGTCTGGCAAAGGATACTGAAGCATCGATGTCGTCAGGGACAGACTATAACAGACTCTTCCCCCAAGCCATTAGATTCTTTAGCAGACAGAAAGGAACAAGACATACATGCACTTTTCTCTAATTCTCAAATATAAACTATTTTTCACCTGCCCCACAATCCACCTGTTTTCAAAATAAATGTTATGCAGTGCATACCTTTTGTGTATAATGGTTAAAATGGCAATAAAGCCTTCTTAAAACTTGGCTATAAAATGACCAGGGTAAATCAGTGACCAATTTATATTTTACATTAATGCTTGTAGACTGATGCTTACTATCAGGACAACGCTCTGTAAGCTGGGATCTGGCTATCAGAGCTCCCATCAGGCCAAAAACCTGAAAGCCAGTAGAAATCTTTGCGGTGATGAGATTCTGATGAGGGCTCTTGCTGCCAGATCACACGTCATTTGTGTGTGTATATGTTCCAGAAATCAAAGAGAGTGAATGCAAAGCATAATAGGATCATTTCAACAGGAGAAACCAGGAAGAGCAAACTAGAAAAGGGAAATATCTAAAAGAATTGCTACTTCTGTGGCACAGACATGGTTTGGCTATAAAAAGTCTGACATGGATAAGGAACACATACTTTGCAAGCTATGCCACAGATCAGTTCCCATAGTGGACTCAAACACAACTAACCTCTTTTACTACTGTCACAAAAATCTTTTTACAGACACCGATTCCACTGATTGGATAGGAGTGATTTTAAGCATGATCATCCATGGTTGGATCAGTGTAATATCATTGAATCTGTACCAGTTACATTTAACTTGTGCAGTACACTACAACAGCAGCAGCACAAACACAGCCTCACACAAAAACAATGAAAATGAAAGTAAGTCATCGAGGAAGAGCTCAGAAAACATTCAGATCAAAGTATTTGGGCGGGGAAATGATGAATAACAAGCACAGAGCCAGACAAGCCAGCTACCACAACTATCTTTCTTTAGCAATGAAATTTCTGCTTAAAAATACAAAAAACATTGTTCATTTAAGAATGACAAAGAAAGAAAATCTGTATCAACCAGTCATAATGTTAAAAAACAAACAAAATGTTAAACGTGCATCATGTAAGATTATGGACACAACCCCAATTTCAATGAAGTTGGGACGTTGTGTAAAACAAACAGAATACAATGATTTGCAAATCCTTTTCAACCCATATTCAGTTGAATACACTACAAATACAAGATATTTAATGTTCAAACGAATAAACTTTATTTTGCATCCCCAGAAAGCTCACCCTCACATGCAAGGATGGGGCGAAGTTCACCACTTTATGAACAACTGTGTGAGCACTTTTCATCTTGCAATTGCAAGTAATTTAGGGATTTATCATCATTATATCATACAGTCCATAATATCATCATAAGATTCATAGAATCTAGAGAAACCTCTGCAAGTAAGCCGCAAGGCTAAAAACCAACATTGATTGGCAGTCCAATCTAGGAAGTCCAGACCTGTCTCCCAGTAAAAATGTGTGTAATATACGACAAAGGAGACACCGGACTGTTGAGCAACTGAAATTGGACATCAAGCAAAAATAGGAATGTAGTGTGAGTGTTGAGTGTAGTTAAAAGACAAGATGATGTAACCGAGATAAACATGCCACTGTCGCAACTTCTTTGGAATGTGTTTCAGGCATCAAATTGTCATAAAATTGTATATTGTATTTATATTGTGTTACATGTTTAACAGTTAAATACATCTTCACACCCTCCAACACAACAGCAATGTTATAAATTCTAATCAATTAAAAAATATATATTTCCCAAAAAACCTATGCGAAATCTGTGTACATCCAAGCTAAAACTCTCCCCTATCTATCTATACCTACACGTGGGTCTGGAAGGAAAAGCAGTTCTATAATATAACCATGACTGATTCCTGCAGTTGTTGACTCAGTAGGTCAGTGAATCTCTCACACCTGTCATATTAGTTTATTAAAATGCCCCATCAATCCAACAGAATTGACTCCACAGTCCCAGAGTGAAAAAAGGATCTCATCATTATCATTCAGCTGCCACCCTGTGCAAATGCAGCCTTTGTGGCTGAGAGAATCAGCTAGAGCTTACATTTGTTTACAACCTTGCACTATTAACATGGAATGTAGAATTTATTTGAATACCTACGAGTTTAATATGATATTCCTTGTCCATGTAAAAAAATGTCTGTATTCTTGTAAGAAAACAGTTCATATAACCATATTTCTTTTGCATTTTAATATGCTTATTTATCTTCAATGTCACAATAGAAAACCGAAGGTGAAGTTGAAAAATAGATAAAAATAGAAATGTAACATAAGTTGCTGTATGCTTGTATGTGAAATTTAACTGTCTATATAAGACAGGCGAAAGGCAGTTATTTTTATGTCTTCTGCTCCATTCTCTCTGCCATCTGTTATTGCCTAGTCCTGCTTTTCTACATGTGAATTAAATAAATATTATTTCAATGCATTTTCTTCCTCTCAACAACCCTCTTTTCTGTCGAGTGTTTTTCTCTAATGATGATAAGACCTGTAAAGATAAGATCTGTCATAGTCGTTTTTAGTTAGACTGGAAGTTATATGATTATATGATTGCGAACAGCATAAACCCAGAATGTTTTGTCTAATCAACTTTCAGCAAATCAACAAATTCATTTGTTAATAAATCTCAATTTCAGTATTTCAGACCTGGAACACATTCCAAAGAAAAGTTGAGGGCAACTGTTAAAAATAAAATGTATGATGTGATTTAAAACAGGTAAAGTCAACATAATTATAAACTTGATTCAAAAGCAGTATTCACAAACAGCTAGGTCGTTGAGGAATGAAGGTAGGCACAGGATCACTAGTGCTTAACAAATGTGTTGAATGTTTTAAAACAACATTCTTTAAGGAAAGAGTGGAAAATATTTTCATATTTCAGTCCAAACTTTGACTTGCTTTGCATTGTCACGTTGATTAATGCATGTCCCTTAAAAATATATGAGCTTAAAAGGTATTAATTAATTTATTATTTAGATTAATTTGTGTTAATGCTGCCATAACAGAACTGAAAATGACCCATGTCAAGTCCACTGACAATCTCATACCATGAAAGACCATGGCTTTTGGACAGAAAGGTCACGCTCTTCTGATCATCCATCATTTAATCATCCTCTTCTGATGTCCATAGATATTTCTACAGTGTGATTGACCATCTTAGATGACTCAGAGCGCACAGAAATTGAGACCACTTCTACACATGGTTAACATCTTTACATAGAGTGCATATGATATTATACAAATCCTGTCCAATATTTATCTGAGAAACATTATTTTTCTTTCCATCCCAAATATTTTTTCCATTTTACCTGGAGAACAACTGCATATCTTGCTCCTCAAACACATTTATTGCAATCATGATTTGGTTCATGGGTATCCATGAAAGGCTGTTTAAAACCACAACAATATTTAGCTTTTTTGTTGTTTATGTAATTCCTTACTACTAGAAGTTCACCCCACAAGACATGAAATTGAGTTTCTGGTAAATATATTATTATTCTGCCTGCATTAAATACAAGTCAAAGACATGAAAGGAACACTGCATGTTCTTTTTTTAATTAGCATTTTCCATACATTCCCAACTCTTTCTGGGCCACTTGACACTGAGCTGAACTGAAAGCTAAGAGCCCTGCTCAAGACTGACAGTACTACCAATCAATTTATAACATTCTGATTAGTGGTTACAGCGGTGGAGTTCTAATTTCCAGAATACATTTGCATTTATAACAGTAAGGGTTACAACATTATAGTTGTACAACATTATAGAACTGATCATTTGAAATGTTATGGGCCTTGCTTAAGGATCCAGCAGTTATGGAGCCAGGATCTGAGATTACAACCTTTTTATTAGTTGTCCAGAGGTCATAATTGAACCACTTAACCACTGATCCTGAATTTTACAGGTTTACATAATTTAGGAGGATCCATTTCACAGAACGACGTGCAGAAGTGCACTGTGGTGGTTAAGTTTTAAGGTACTGGACTATGTACTACACATCAGAATATCCTGGATTCAATTCTCACCTCAGCCAATGCTGCCACTGATCAAGCTTTTTAAGGGTGTCTGTTAAATGCTGTGAATTTAAATTGTCTCAAACAGGGTACAAAGGGGCAAAGGAGGCAGATGTCAGTGACATGGTGGAGCACACAGTGAACAATACAACAACAGATAAACACACTTATTAACCTGATCAAGTGCTACACACACACTAACAGGCACATGCTACTCAAACAGATACAGTGCTAATCTTAAACACATCTTGTAGATGCTAAGTGTGAACTTATAGTTCCTAGAATACCAAAACCTATTGGGTTTCCATGGGCCAAAATATGAAATGTCCCCAAACAGGAAAAAACTCAGGCTGAGTTCAGGTTGATTTGTTGAAGCAAAGAGAGGTCTTTATTACAGTATCTCAGAGATAATGCAATACAGGAAGCATGTACACACAATCAGAATCAAGAGCAAGATGCCCCCGCCCTTTGGTTCAGCTACCTTTTGTATATTTTTATTCTGTTTTAGTCAGCTGGACACCAGTAAGTAATTATTTTGGACTTTTCTCCACCAACTTTTCCTGGGTTGGGCAATGGAAACATGGAATTCCATTGCCCAAAATGTATTAGTGTAAATTATATTTCTTTTGAAGAATTGGCACATAATGCAAGTCAACAGGGCAGAATATTCTTCCTAAATGAAATAATGTTGCTGTATCTACTGTATGATTAACTGGCTTTATCCCTGACCGATGCTGTGGATTATAGCACAGGGTCAGAGTTTCTTTATTTTTCCACATAAGTCAGATTTATGGTCTGTTGTTTATCAAAAATGACCCAAACATCCAATCAGGATGGTGAATATTATTCTGTGGGCCTGGAGAGAGACAGTAAAAGCTTATAAGCAATATAAGGATTATAACTGTGAGGAGTATATAACATTGATTTGTATGTCCTGAGACTGGCAGAGATGGAGATGCAGAGTCTCTAAAAATTGTTTTCCTTTTATCATGTTTTCAGTTCTCATGTTCTTTCACACTATTCCAGGCTCTTGCTGTTGGTTTATCGTGGAAACTGTGGGAATTGCTGATTCTAACCAACAGAGTTGGGCATTGCAGTAAAACAGGTGTTCGTATCTGACAGATGTTTACAAAAACAGTTGCTCTAGTCTGGAAACGAAGGGCACACATCATATTGTTAAGCTTTGAGAAATTTTCCTTCATTGGTTTTGTTATGAGGGAAAGAGGTCTTTAAAACCTCTTCTGCTTTCCCCAACTAATGCAATCAATATATATTATGAAAAAATATGACAGAATTTGACAGTAGTCAAACTGGAGTTAAACACTCTGTCAGTACCACGAAGCAAGCTCAGATAACTTGGGGTCTCAGTATGATATCTAGCTTAAGGTAACCTAACATTTATACAATGGCTTAATTGGTAACAACATTGGTTTACAACTTGTCGAGGGAGGCTTTCCTTATCACGTTCCGGAAGTGTGCACTTTCAAAAAGGGCTGAGTTCACACTGGCTTAAACATTTGTTGGAAAAGCTAGAGATAAACCAGTACAGTATATTTCAGAACAGAATAGTAAACCATTCCTTGAATCAGTCTTTGAACGTTTAAACTCTAATCATAAGCTAAATCAATGTAATTGCTGCTACCAAGGTGCCTGAAGGTCCATGAAGGTGCATGGCAAAAAAAATAAAAAATTATCCCTGCTTAATACACAGAATGTAGCTACAGTCAGGAACCTAAAATGTACAGCTGTTCTAGAGTGACCTTAGAGATAAATCATTATTTTACTAATGTGTATTCGTGAACAAATTGCAACATTGTATTGCATCCTCACAGGACCACTGCAGTGAGAATGACCTACCACCAAGATCTGGTAGAAGAACAGGGTAAAATTAGACTAACAATGTATGTACAGAAACAGATGGACTACAGCTTATAATTGTAGCTGTTGTATGGTTAGTTTAGCTGATAAAATGAGCAAAGATTGGAAATACAAGGGGTTCTTAAAAGGTATGGCTGATAAATTAATTTGTTATTCTCTCTATACAATCATGAATCTAAAATTCACACTGCTGGAAAGCGCTGCTCACAAAAATTAGGGGCTATATTTCAAATTAAATATTTCCTAAATTAAATATCTCCTAATTTTGTGAGCAGCATACAAGTTGTTTCAGTGACCTAACCAGCTGAAAGGATAGATCTGTTCATGGAAGCCAGGGATTAACTTAGTTAACTCACTTACCCCTGCTTCTCTTCAAAAGTGCTATACACAGAACAGTAACCAGAAACAACAAACTCCGATAAACACCATAATGAAAAAGAGTAAAAAAAATAGTAACCAAGGAAGGAACAATGAACACGAACTAAACTCAAGACTTGCAGACCATGATCCTGTATAGAAGCACAAACCACAAGTCAAAGCAGAGTGAAAAGGCCAGACACCAGAGGGGAGGTGCTATGTTTCAGACTCATAGGTGCTTAGCTTGCATTGTATAACACTGTCTCTACTGAGGTTTGAGGGACCAAAAGTGGTAGTTTGACAGTGCTGGAACATGGCCCTTAATGATAATTTGGTTAAAGCAGTGTTTTTTTAATGTGCCAGTTGAATAAAACTTATACTGAATTATGCATTGAGAAACACAGAGCTCTTTGGAGTTAGCAGCAGAAGGTAAGATAGAGGTTTAGCAATGATGAAATTACAGTGTTTGAAGGCAATAGAGTGATTCTTTCCAAATCATGCACTCGTCATAGGCAGTGTCTGTGTACAGGTATCTATGAGAAGTAATCTTTCTTGCTTGTATCATACAGTATGTGCTCTAAGGGGTAGCACTCTATTGCTGGCAGCCAAAAATTCTCTGTTTGAAATGCAAATGTTTTAGTGTTGATGGTCCAACATAACCCTAAGCTGTGTTAAATGGGAATGACACCCATGGAGAAGAATATCTCCATTGTATAATAAAATATTTTATGCAACACTTGGAGATTGGAGTCTGGGCTTTAGAGAGCATTTGTATAGTGACTGCAGACAAGCTGACTAACTTTTTTCTGACGAAAATTGTTGGGATCCAGACCATGACCTTTTCCAGAAAGGTTCAATCTTTCAGGACATTTGGATTGCATAATACAGATCTGATCCTATATATTGGTGTGGTTAACCCTACCAGATTCCTTTCTGTATTCTAGGCATCCTTGTCCTGGCTAAATGGAACTGCTTATTATTTCGATACATACAAAGGACAAACATAAATCATAGGGCAATATATTTTCTTCTTTTGATTGTAAATATCTGGGGCCTTATTCATAAAGATACTAAAAATCATCTTAGAGAGGTCCAAACTTTCTTAGGTCCAAACTCCTAGCTAAGTGTTGTAGCAAAGGCACACTCAGTTGCTAGGTGTGGCACACTAAGTTATTATGGGTACAACTTGCTAGCTAGCCAGATAGCATAACATGCACCACAGCGTTAGCCTAGTCTAGCATAGCAAAGCATAATTGTCTGTTAAATGCAAGCTGAGGTTTGGTCAAAATGGATAGGATAAATAAAGCGAGACCAGAGATGTAAATGAATAACTACAGTTAGTTTCTCCAGGCGCTGGAACTTCTTATTATTTTGATATATACTTTGTTTGTTACTGTGCAATGCTGAAGGTTCTAAGGTGTGCTTATGAGGTGTAGTACATAAGGTGCATGGGGGAAATGGGGAATAATATGGTCAACTTGGCATCTGCTAAGCAACAGGTGCATGGAGGGAGACATCCTAGTCTGACTTTAATTGAATTATCAATCTAGAATAAAATAACACTGTGGAGGCTTAGCAGAGATCCATTCTATACATTATTCTTATTATTAAATGTGAAAAAAATAACATGTCAATCTGCCCTCAAACAAATACAGTCTTAAACTATACTAACTAAAAAAAGTGAGCGGGTGAAAATGCACACTTGCAATCTTAACATCACAAATATGAATGTCTTGTTTTTTCCATGTTAGCCAATCTAAATGAAAATTGTATTTAGGCCTGCAGAGAGGACTGATTTATTCTGTTTGAATTGAATGTTTGAATGGAAAGAATCCAGTTCATAATTAACCTTACCTCAGAAAAACACATGGAACTAGACTGGCAAATAGTTTTTGCACATCACACAGAGACAGAGAAAAGACAAAGTCCAAATAAGTTCAAGACAGACGTGAGCAAGACCATTCTTTACCTAGAATTAACCCTAATAGGTTTTATACATGTACAAGTATAGAATATAATACTGGAATATACACTGCACAAAACAACTGGGGGAAATTTCAAAATGAAGTAGTTGTTGCCATTTTATCACATTTATAATATTTCCTTTAGGCTTCTTTCAGGAGGAACATTGTAATACATTTTTTCTAAAGAGATGTCACTCACACACACACACACACAGGAACACACACAGGAACACACACAGGAACACACACAGGAACACACACAGGAACACACACAGGAACACACAAACACGCACAGGAACACACAAACACGCACAGGAACACACAAACACGCACAGGAACACACAAACACGCACAGGAACACAGAAACACACACAGGAACACAGAAACACACACAGGAACACAGAAACACACACAGGAACACAGAAACACACAAACACACACAGAAACACAGAAACACAGAAACACACAAATTATGGAATATATCATTATAGTATAGTATATTTGAATCTGGGTATCTCCACCCAGAAACTGTTCCCTCAGGTGAATGAAGAGTTCGACAGATTTTGAAATTCAATGTCAGCTCTCTCCTAGCTGACCAAGATCTCACAAAATCCTCAGTATCCCTGTTGACTTTACCAGTGCAAAACCTGGATCAGGCAGCAGGTATAATCTGCAGGCAGCAAAAACATTTTCATACCTCATTTTTCTGAAAGTCAAATTCAAGGTCACAGAAAGTTGTTGCTTTTCATTTACATTAATTCCATACAGTTCCTTCCCGTCATAAATATAATATTACAATAACAAATATGATATGCATAACATTTAATGGGTTCAATTCAGCATGATTTTTTTTTCAGGTAAAGTAAGTTTATTTAATTTATTTAATTAAATTTAAGTTTATTTCTCTCTCTCTTTTCTGCTGTAGCCAATCTGCTTAAAGGTTCAGCATGATGTGCAACTCTGTCAAGCATTATGGTCATACTTAATAACAGAGAAAGCCAACCATCAAGAATATCATTAAATTAAACATTTCAACTATGATCCATGTCTTAAGGGCTGCATCACTAAGCAGATTTCTTTGCTGGTGGTGGATCTTTTTTAACAGCAGTGACAGTGACATGGTCGTGCATGTATAGCCCAATAGGAAAAATCAGGAAAAATATGTAACATCTGGATTATTGTATTATTTTATTTCTGAGAAGTCTAAACATGAAAACAAAGAAAACACAAAGACAAGAAATATAGGGCAATATCTTTTTT
Organism: Parotocinclus haroldoi; assembly: GCA_034779995.1. NCBI lineage: Eukaryota > Metazoa > Chordata > Actinopteri > Siluriformes > Loricariidae > Parotocinclus > Parotocinclus haroldoi. The sequence continues at coordinate 9,259 of JAUZST010033402.1, read as the reverse complement.
ATAATATCTTGTAAATATCAATATCTTGTAAATATCTGGGGCCATATTCATAAAGATTCTAAGAATACTCTTAGAGAGGTCCAACCTTCACTTAAACTCCTAGCTAAGTGTTCTAGCTTAAGAGTGATCGAGAAGTGATCTACGAGTATCTAAGTTGCTAGGTGTAGCACACTTTTGAAAACTGTGACTGGCTGTCACCCCAGTCATTCACTCTCACCGTATCTCTTACACGCACAAAGGCAATCTTAATCATGTGTTGTTAGTTTGTATGTAGCTTGGTAACCAGGACTCAGGTAAGAGAAAATGTTGCCTCTGAATCTAAATTTTGCAAGTTAACTAATTTGAGCATATATTTTTATTCACGCACACTAGTGTCATTTAATTGGCATTATCACTAAAACCTATAAGCTTCTGCAAATGAAAGAGCACTTAAGAAAAATAGTGCTGGGCAGAATTCCAGTTTAAGCAGTATACCATCTTTGATCTGCTATACTGAGTGCATTTTTCATATACCACAGCACTGCTGAAAGTGTTAATGCTGAAATAGGCAGCAAAATACATAATACCGTTTACTGAGAGCCACAGCGTCAGCCTAGTCTAGCATAGCACAGCCTAATTGTCTGTTAAATGCAAGCTGAGGCTTGGTCAAATTAAATAACAGAAAATGGATAGGATAAACGCAGGATAAAAGTGAGACCAGAGATGTAAATGAAGAACTTAAGTAAGCATTTGTGTCTACAGTCTGACTTGTATCGCAGTGATGCAGATCAAATGGGTATATACTGCAAAGTTTCTCAAGGTGCTGTTGGTAACTCTAGTAACTTACTATCACCTCAGTGGAAAATACTTTGGAATACCAAGAGTGAGTGAGATTACCGAATGGGGTGAGGTCATCGAATTCACTGTCATTAATAACATTTAATTTGAACAGGAAAATGCGAATAAGAAGCCAATTTCAGCCTCATATGCTGTTAGCCAGTAGCATCAGTGAAACTATAGCACTAAAGGGACAGATATTGCTTAAAAAGGCATTTTCTCAAGGTACCACGTATGACAGGATAAGCAAACATTACAGAGACATTACAGTCACAGGAACAATCCTTTTGAGACACACTGCCTCAGAGCAATAATTAACACACTCGCTTTAATGTATGTCTTTCCTACTGAAAATACACAGACCAGCTTGATGCTGGGGCTGATAGTGACCAACACATCCTGGTCTTTACTAGGGGTGATGGTGACCTGTACATTCTGGTCTTTGCTGGCTTTTGCATGGTTGTGACCATGTGTCTTTTCAGAGTATGCTGATTGAATAACAAAAACAGCAAGATTATAAAGGGCAACCAGCTTTGCTAGTGAGGTTATGCTGGTCAACCAGCATATGATTCATTTTTTTCTTTATAAGCTACATACATAGATTCATACATACATAGGTACAAAAATACAGAAAAGCCCAAGAATTTCCATCACCTAAAAAATATGAGATACTAGTATTCAAAAAGAAACAGTGATACACATTTTTGGTCATACCACCTAGCATAATGGAAAGCTATTACAACAGATAAATCCTTACATTTGTATTGACTGCAAGTCATCCAATAGCACAGCTATCTTTCTGTGCATGAAGCCTCAGACAAGTCGTTTCCTGGCAAAGCTGATTTAACAAACTTTGTCGTCTAAATGCAGGTAGAAATACTTTGAAGTCCAAATGGAAAATACACATGGATATGGAAGGCCTAATCACACAATTAGTCTGGTGGCTTTTAGTTACTGTTATAGGCTATCAGCATCATCATTAACAACAGACAGTTAGAGAGAAGCAGGTTCCTGAGAAGAAAAAAAACAAGGAAAAAGACCAGCTGGTTTAGTGATGTCAAGTGAAGTGCCAGTGAGCTATTATGGTGGGTAATCTACCTGCCATTTTTTACTTGCCCTATTACACAGATTATAAGCTATTTTGATCCATGTGTGTAAAACATAACACAAAATGTGAATGCATGTCTGAATGCTTTATAACTTGGAGCTATAAGCTTAAGTATACTGCTCACAAAAATGAGGGGGCATTTCCAATAAAATATCCACTCATTTTTGTGAGCAATGTAATTTCCAACATAAATGTACAATATGTCATTCTTTTTTAGTTCCCAGAAGGCTAATATATAATAATAAATATATAAACAGCTTGCATGCAATGAACATATTTTGATTATTTCATTATTTACACAGGGTTTATGGTTGGTAACTCACAGGTGCTGTACTGTTCTATCCTGGAATCCTTATAGTTGTATTACTAAACTACAATTGGTAGGTATATTATTTTTTCCCCTATATACTACACTATATTGCTTTCAACAACAAAATGTGCTAAAAAAAAAAATCAGAGTAACTATAGTTATTTTATCTGCATGGATTGAGCTGTGGGAAAAGTGCAAGCACATATTTATTTTGCCAAATTGCCTCCCTCACATGTGCAGCTGTAATTAGAAAATTCTGCTATTTGTCTAAAGCCAGGCTGTTAAAAAGCGCAGTTATTTTCTGATTCAGAGTATGTACCAGGTTATTCTGCATTGCTCAGCATATAGACTGTGACTACTGAAATGAGTCAGAGATGTAGAATTGGCTGTTCTGCTCTATATCACATCAAATCATCCCCTGGTCTGTGCTAAAGAATTCGGAGCCATGGAACATGCCCCTCTTTCTATGAAAACGACTACAGATTAGATCCACTAAGTGCCTGCCACAAAAGTTGCTGAAAGTTAGCCACTGCCGGAATCCAATTTACCGCAACAGCAAGTGGATATCTGTTTTTTGCCCCTGATCATCTCTCAGTAAAAGAAAACAAAAAGGCTTGAAAATGCATGCAAACTTTATCCTTTTACCCTGTATGTGCATTTCATACTTACAGATTTAATAGTAAATCTGTGATTTTTTTAATGTTTTTTTTTTTTACCTATCACATAAATCAATTGATTTAATAAATGTATGTGCATCTTGTGGCATTTCTACCAAATGGTACAAATAAAAATATTTTTGGCCAAAGAAGAACAGCAATGCTTTAATCAATTTATTTCAAGAATGAAGATATGAATTGTAGTTGCAAATTGATGCAAATGAAGAGCAAGTACGAATGTGATTCGCTAGAGTAAACACTATGTAAGAGAAGCTACATAATGCCAACATAGTGATACAATTTTGGTAATCCAATGTAGTTTTACCCGACTACTGAGACAGTAGTCATATATAACAGACCTAACAGATTTTTTCCATGACACAAGCATTGGGTATAGCAGTAGAATAAGGGCATATAGATAATGCAAATTTGCAAGGTTGTGATGACATTTTAATGAAGAAAAGAAATCCAAAAAAGACAGAACCTCGAAAATCAAATTATTGGTTTGAATTTGGAATCAAATTTCCCCATAAAAATTAATGTAGACAGGATTAATCCGTCTCCGACCACTAATGTGTATAATATGCATAATATGTCTATAACCGCACATTAGTTTTTATTTTTATATTTTATGGTGATTAGTGCTTGAAGGCTGAATTTTGATCGCATTTCATATACGGAAATCGTATTGTCTACAACCCCACAACAGAAAAAAAATGGGACAAATTTAGGGCAATTTAGAGATAAATTAATAAAAGAGATAAGTAATTTAAAAAAAATCGTCCTTCCAGCCCGACGCTACAATATTATAAGAATTACAAAATGTTGTGTTGCCTAGACTACATACAGTCTGTAGAAGATTCCACCCACACCTAAATAATTAAATAGATTAATTACTTTTTTATTGATCATATGTATGTAAGAAAAGACCACAATTTTAAAAAATGGGGTGTCTGGAATGCTTACCAGATAAAAGAGTTTATTTTCTTATAGCTGCTAAAGCCGCATATAAATTATCAGTGTGTAGTACTGTGTGGTGGTTTTCTTAAAAGGTTGCTGAATGCTGCTGCTCATTGTGACGAGGGATGCCTTGTCCTACTTTGATAAACACTCCCACTCATACATTTTACACCAGAAGCAGTAAATGTGCCACTGCAGCATGGATCGCAATAGCCCCTGTTAATCTATCTAGCTTTTTATTCTAGAACAAAGCAGCACTGAAAGCCATTTCTAGCTATAAATAAAAACAAATTAGTATTATAATTTGCGGTCTAGAACCATAATTAACACAGTGCATACACAATGTTTCAATTACAAACATTCCTATTGCAGTTTAGGAAGCCCTTGGCTGTAATTACAAACTCTGTTGCCTCTGTGTTTGATTTATAACGCAAGCATAAAATGTATTTTCACGTCAGCGTTTGCATTATGTCCAAACTCAGGATGGAAAACCACAATAGTATATGCTTATGGGCCTTCTGGGCTTAGTCCCTAAATGTTTTAATGCTAGTCTTGAAAGGTTTTTTTTCCTCCATCTCAGTATACAACATAAACGGTGCACAGTAGCAATATTGTAATTTTAAATGTTGCACTGCAGTATCCACGAGGCACCTCTGCTTAGATCCATCTCTCAAGTATGCATAGAGGCAGAAAATGCCTGATAAACATTTCTTCTGAAAGTAGCTAAACCAGTCTGCCACAAGGCAGTTCCATACTGTGTGCACTGTGTAACCAGAATTAACCATTTCTTCTCTCCATTTGCACAATCCATTGCTCTTATGCCCTCATCAGTGAGCTTTGGGCACTGGTTTGTGGGTTGTCCCTCCTCAGACAGGAAGCCAAAGAGATGTTCATAAAACTGTGCTTGGTTAAAGTCACTCATTTCTTTACTCCAGAACATTTCCCCCACAACCAACACATGAGCTTTGACTGTAACAAGATAAGCTAATTAACAATTTTTTGGTTCAGTTTGTGTAGCTGTTGGTTTTATTATTTTGGTGCATCAGCGTATACTTTGACATTGTAGGAAAGATTGAAGATCCAGAGTAGGGGGGGGGGTGATCTGAAGGACATTGAGGGATACAAGTTAATAATACTAAGAGTGAGAAAATGGTTGATAAAGCTTTTGTGTATTTGGAATTGTAAACAGAAATTAAGTTGAAAGAACAGGAAAGGTAACATCAATTCCAGGAAAAGACTGCCAGTCTTGCTCCTGTCATGACTACACTTTTGATGCTGATGCGGTGCTAATAAAACAAAAGAACAAAAGATATTATATGGTCAAATGCTGTAATTAGTGTTCGTTGTTAAGTCAGCCACGCTCACTGATAAAAGATTAATTATGTCCAAATGTAACAATTCACATTACTCATTTGGCAGATGCTACAAACACTTTTCACAAACACATTGTTTTTAAAAGTGGCACAATAAATAAAAACAAAGATTTGCAAAGATTTGCCATAATTTAGATAATATTGCATAAAATCACAGGATATACTCTCAAAGACCTGCAGGAATGTTTAGAATTTGCTACAGTCTATTTTAATTAGAACCTGTTAGTAAGCAGGCTTTAAATTAAATCACTGCTCTCAAGCACACAAACAAGAAAAGAAAACACTGCACTGTCTTACTTTTGCCTGAATACTGAGATTTTTACACTGCGTGTGTGTCTAGGGGAAGAAACAGTAGCTCATCGTGTCAAGAATGAGGATGAGTCACCAAGGACAATTATCATTTCAATAGCCAAGGCCAGACAGTCCAGACACTGACTGGATCTAATTACTCACAGCGTGGTCATGTATTCATTTGGCACTTATATAAAAAGCAACCTGCAAATCAAACAGATTATTATTCAATATTAAAGCAATTAGCTCCAAGATCATATTTGGTTGTCCATCATCTCTGGTCCCACTTCTTTTCTATGTGTTCATTTTTTGCACTGTCTATACATATGTATTGCATTGAACTGTATGTAGTGTTGCTTCATCTGCTATCATGATGTGATATGATATATGTATGATGTTCAGCATAGGTGATACACTGTGTCTCTATTACATTCCCCATTAATAAATGTGTTACTCTGAGAGCATTTTTATAGGGCAGCAGGGAAAGCAGTTTTATGCATTCTTGTGAAAAAAAACCCACTGTCTAATCAGACCACACCATTAATCAGTTATGCTGCCAGCGACAAAACAGCATGCTGAGTTTTGCAGCTAATCTGACTTTTCTATTTGGGTGCTTATTTATTTATTTGATCAGTGAGTGTATTAATGCCAAAGTGACACCCTGTATTAAATATGAAATGAATAAATGTTAATGAAATATCATGGCGTATCAGTATGTTACCGCTTCTTTTCTTTTATGGTTATGGTTCTAGATTTTTAATCCTCATGTAGATGTTTCAAGTCCCAGAATAATAAGGTTAAAACTGCTGAGCATTTTAAGAACATATATATTGCAAACTGCTGTGAATATGAACATCTGCTAAATACATCAATGCAAATATACCTATTTGAATAATTTCATATTCTGGACTGCACCTAGAGATTATAGAAATTATCTGCAGCTCATGCCCCAGTTAAAGTCCCTTAATATCACGTAATCCATCTATTTAGTTCAAGAACTTTTGTACGTCCACAGCTGAAAAAAAAAAAAATCAGGATATAGATGGATAGATTTGTAAGCCTAATCACATTTTTGTGACAGGACTCCAGAGCCCTGTAGATATACATTAGACCTGGGAGTTACGATACTCATTGGTAGTGTTCTACACATGAACCAACGTTAGAATACTGATTGTGAAGTCAGATATAGAAACTCCACTGCATTTACTTTTTTCACCGGAACAAAAAAGGCTAGTCAGAGGATAATCCTCCTGCACCTCAAAAGCTACTCTTACTTGGCGAATTTACTGGCATTCCTTCCAGAGTATGAATGCCAGTTATTTGTGATATCCTTTGAATTTTGGAAATGATAACCCCTCACCCAGTAAAGGGTGGGGGGAAAAAGTGGAAGGTGGGAAAAAAAGCAAAAATTAGTAGTCATTTTAAATTTGTGACATTGGACATGTGGCAATGGACCAACATCCAGAGATACAGCCACATAGGAAAATCATATCAAAATATATTGTTATATCTGTAAGAATTCAGTTTATTTGAAAGCTGTAACATCTCTGCTTAGAACAATGAATTTAAGACTAAAATAATTCTCAATGGAAACAACATCACAGTAATGAATATTTTGAGTTTGGTAAAGCAGAGGTAAAGAGGTCAAATTAATTAGCTTCTATCTTCCTGTTGTAGTAAAACAGTTTCCATCATAATAAAAATTAAACAAAAATATTTCTGAATGCTGGCATATATACACATATATACATATATACACACACACACACAAACATATACACACACACACTACACACACTACACACACACACACACACC
>JAUZST010033391.1:0-28575 GCA_034779995.1 Parotocinclus haroldoi | reverse complement strand
GAAGAAACCTTGAGAGGACCAAGACTCAGAAAAGGGACCCATCCTCCATGGGAGGCATAGATGCTAACTATAATAATGATATAATTGTACATAATTAAAATGTAAGATGAGTCAATAGGTCTGAGGATATCATCCCGGTACCTAATGGTAGTCAGGGTGCCCCTGGCTAGCTCATGGAGGGCTGTGTGGCCCTCCAAAGAAATGCATCCTCACACCATTGCTTACCCACTGCCACACCGGTCATGCTGGAGGCTGTTTGCAGGCAGCAGAACATTGTCCATGGCCTCTCCAGATTCTGTCACATGCTCATTATGAACCTGCTTTCGTCCGTGAAGAGCACAGGGCGTCAATGGCGAATCTGCCAATCTTGGTGTTCGCCCTGCATGGTGTTGGGCTGTAAGCACAAGTCCCACTTGTGGACATCGAGCCCTCATGGTGGGCTCCCTGGTGGAGTCTGTTTCTGACAGTTTGAGCAGAAACAGACAAAAGATATTAGTGGCCTGCTGGAGGTCATTTTGCAGGGTTCTGGCACTGTTCCTCCTGTTCCTCCTTGCACAAAGGAGAAGGTAGCGGTCCTGATTCTGGGTTGTTGCCCTCCAATGGCCCCCTCCATGTCTCCTGGTGTACAGTACTGGCCTGTCTTCTGGTATCTCCTCCATGCTCTGGACACTGTGCTGACAGACACAGCAAACCTTCTTGCCACAGCTCGCATTGATGTGTCATCCCGGATGAGCTGCACTACCTGAGCAACATCTGTTGGTGATAGACACTTCTTAGGGTGAGAGCACTAACAAAATGCAAAAGTGACCAAAACAACAGCCAGAAAGGATGAGAACAGAGAAATGGTCTGTGGCCACCACCTGCAGAACCACTCCTTTATAGGTTGTCTTGCTAATTGCCTCTCATTTCTACCTGTTCCAGGTATGTTCCATTTGCATGACAGCAGGTGAAATTGAGTCACAATCAGTGTTGCTTTTTAACTGGACAGGTTGATTTCACAGAAGTATGATTTTCTTGGAGTTACATTGTGTTGTTTAAGTGTTCCCTTTATTTTTTTGAGCAGTTTATTATTATTCAATTATGTATATTATTATTCCATTTTATATTATATAGATCTAATTTTGATTGGATTAACTGCGGCCAACTCGGTCACTTTATGGATCATCGATCTCCACACATTTCTGTCTTTCATCGATGTGATCCATGAAGTATTTTGGCAGGATAGTGGTGTAGTTTGCTATTGCTTTCTCCATCCCTCCTCATTTATCCGGGCTTGGGACCGGCGTGCAGCTGTTTTCAGTTAAAGGGCTGGGGTGTTCTGCATACACAAGTCAATGACAATTTAGAGACACCAATTAACCTAACATGCATGTTTTTGGACTGTGGGAGGAAACTGGAGTACCTGGAGTAAACCTACGCAGACACAAGGAGGACATGCAGACTTCACACAGAAATGACCCAAGCCGCCCCACCCTGGGATTGAACCCAAGACCTTCTTGTTGTGAGGCAGCAGTGCTACCCACCGAGAGACTGTACTGCCCATAGATGTAATACATCCAGCCATATAAAATTATCACCAAGTGTCTTACATGTTCGAGTATACCTAAATTAGGGGATATTTCTATCTATCTATCTATCTATCTATCTATCTATCTATCTATCTATCTATCTATCTATCTATCTATCTATCTATCTATCCATCTATCTATCTATCCATCTCACACAGGTCATAACAGTGCCAGTACAAAGTATTGTACTATAGATCTGTACTGTACACAAGCTACAATTACCCCATAGCCTTGGACAGCATTGTTTCATAAACTGTTAATGATTCACCTTCTTAGTTAAGATACAGAGTTTAAAGTGTTTTTCAGATGCACATGCACATGTGTTTCAGATCACTTTTGAGCAGGAACATAGAGAGGCAAAGATGAGTCAAGAGCAAAATGAATCAGTATGGAGGAAACTCTCAAGGGAACTAAGAAACTTCAGATGTAAAGATATATTAACATGGTGAGTGAAGATATGTGCTTCCTATGAGATATATTAATCCCTTTCTTACCCTGGGTGTTTACTCCCCTGCTTTCTGGTTGAGTTTGTACCTAATTCAAAGTGTCTCGCAAAATGCTGTGGTAATTAAATCATGGTAATTCATAATGTACTAAATTATATTTATTTTATATTTTTGCAGGTGTTTTGTATAAGTACAATTTTACCTCATTTGTTTAAGATAAGATTTTGTTAACTGTAACAAAATATGATTTTATTAAACACTATGTATTGATCATTCAACTCACCTATTTTAGCCAGGCCTGCATAGAACCCAAAGGTTTAATGGCATTGTTCATTTATCAGTGCTTTACTGAAACTCATATTTAGCTAGAGCCCTAGAGCCATGTGTCTATCTGCTATTGGCTTTGAAGTATCTGTAGGTTGTCCTACTAAGCATTAGTGGTAAGCGCATGGCTAGTTTTCTTTTTGAAGCCTGTGTGTGATTGAAGGCTTTGCAACCCATATGTTATTTTGTTGTTGTCTGTTTTAGTTAGAGTTTATACTCCTTTGAAAAAAAAATGCCTTGCTTTACTGAGAATCTCTTAATTTATTACTAAAAGATGAACAATAGAAAATTTTTGTCTAGGGTTTCTGGTATTCCAGCAGAAAAAAGATGTGATCACGTGTTCAGTCGAGAGTGATCATGAGTGTTCAAGTGGGGATCTATAGTTATTGACCTGGGTATATATATATGTATGTCATTCCATGAAAAGAGTGCCATTTGAGTCCATAACATATTATATGGCGTATAAATAATAATGAATAAATAAATGATGAACAAATAATAAATGAATACATAAATATGTTCATTTAAAGCTTATTGCCAATATAATGTAGTTATAAACATATTTTTAAAATTAGAATTCCATATTTTTCTGAATACACAGTGAGTGAAAAGCCAAAGGATATTTCGCAAGGCTACCAAAACCATTGTTAAGGTTTTTTCGTTGGTAGCGGTCTCTTCAGATGACAAATACGTGGCTTGTCGTCCATAGTCCCGGTTTCTCTAAATGTGGCAATGAGGGATGGAACAGTGCTGTGTGAAATTGGTGGTCTTTCTGGGTGTCAGTTGTTGAAGTTTGCAGCTATGACACGTCATACATACATACATCAGAATCATCAATTCCATCTTCAATTACCTGTGATGAACAACAATGTTTCAAACATTCTGTGTTTATTGAGCTTTTGAATCAGAAGAGATAATGTAAATCTGATTGTGGAAATCATTTTTTAGACACTTCTGGTCTTCTTTGATACTGTATGCTATATGATCACCTTCCCATTTGAAAAACTTTCCCATGATATAGGAGAGATATTCCACAATTAATGGTGAGCGATACTGAAAAGAGGAAGCGTTTTAGAACCACAGGAACTGTGCCATGATGTGACAGATAAAGCTACAGACCACATAAGGCAATAGGGCAGGCTCCCCATCTGCTAAGTTGCATAGTGCATGGACGTTGCAGATGCTCTGCTTCCAAATCTGCAAAGCAGCTGCAGCTGCATGCATCCCTTAAATCACCAAGCACAATGCCAAGATGTAGTGGTAAAGCATGCTGCCACTGGAGAGCAGTGGAAGTGTTCTGTGGAGTGATGAATCACGTTTTCTTTATCTGATGATTCCTGGAGAACATTACCTGCCTGACTGCTGTTTGCCAAAGTTTGGTGTGGGATGAATAATACTATGGGGTTGTTTTTTGAAATTAGCCTAAGCCGAAATATATCCAAATTTTAAAAGCAGCTAAGTGAATACACATCCTTTTTATGGAATTCTCCCCAAGTAAAAAGTGGTATTGTGTCATCTGTAGTATCCACTGTGTTTCAGGGAGCTGCTGAAAACACTGGCCATGGGCCAGGGTCTATCAGTGCTGATTTGTGGGACTGCAGTTACGTCTCAGTATCTGGCCACAGATTTCCACTTGGATGCACCTATGCTACAAAGTTTCATCAACTACATACTTCTGGGCCTCACCTACACTTCAACTCTATGTTTTAGAAAAGGTTGCATTGTAGTCCAGAAACAAAATACAATACACAAATATATACATTTGAATTAATGTATCAATGTTTCAGTTTTTAATATTAATATATATGAATATATAATACTCATACTATATTCATATTTGACCCAAAAAATGCATCCAGATAGCACCCAAAATGAAGTTATGTCTCAAGCAAGTCTAATTTGACACTGGGTCTTGCTATGAGGGGGTTTAAAAGTGCTTCCCCATTGCTCTGTAAAAAGGCTCTCAGTGGCTACTTTTGGGTAATGTACCTCCTAGTGAGAGATTGCTGATAGCTGATCAATGAAGCACTTGAAGACATTTTTCCCAGTTGACAGACATGACACTCATTCCACCGACAAGCAAAAGCAGCTTCCACAGTTTTATTGTCCACCATTCAGACACAGGTGGCTCATTCACTATACACCCTTGCTTCTGCCTGGACCAGGCACTTAGCAGAAGTGTGTTTTTATGTGTCCTGTCATTGACAGCCAGCCACATTAACCTGAGCCACTTCAGAAGGAATCATATAGTCTGTAGTAATTAATCCAGGTTCTGTTTGGGATTTGCAGGCAGTCAGATTCAAGCATGGACGCCTTGTGGTTAGCACTTCCAGCCTTTGCTGTGCAGGGACACACTGCCCCAACTACTGGCATGATGATCTAGGGAGCCAACGCGTCACCCCTAGTAGTGATACGAGGGACACTAACACCTTAGCAATATCTGCAGCACATTCTGTGGCCATGTGTTGCCTCTCAGGACAGGACTTTCAGCTGGCATTTTTCACAAGATAATACTCAGCCAAAAACAGCAAGGGTTTCTCAGTAATGTCTCAGCCAGATTAAAATATTCCTTGGTTTGGTTGCCAGATTTATCGGCAATCAAGCATTTAGGGGAGCAGCTGGTGCATTAACATTGACAACCTTCAAGTGTGCAGGTTGTACATATCTACAGTAAATGTGCCACCGGATACCATACAGAACCTGTATGCATCCATGTGCAACTGTATCTCATTTTGTATCCAGGCTAGGTGGCATAACAGAGTAACGAGAGCCTCCTTTCAATTGTGCTAGTTATCACTTACATAGAGTTGTGCTCATACGTATACATACCCTGGCAGAATTTGTAATATTTGGCAGTTTTTCAGAGAATATGAATGATCTTACAAAAACCTGTTCTTTTATTTATGGTTAGTGGTTTGGTGAAGTCATTTATTAGCAAACAATTGTATTTGTCCTTTTTAAATCATAACAACAACAGAAACTACCCAAATCCCCCTGATAAAAATTTTACATACCCTGAAAGTTTTGGAATTGTAACAAACATACAATAATTGACACACAGATTTAAATGGCTACTAAAATTAACCATCCTCAGATGTGAACTATTTGCTTGTAATTAGTGTGTGTGTATAAAAAGGCAGTGAGTTTATGGACTCCTGACAGACCCTGAATGTTTCATACAGTGATTCCACTGACGGTGTTGGATTATGAGCCATTGGGAAAACAAAAGAATTATCAAAGGATCTGTGGGAGAAAATATTTGAACTTTATAAAACAGGAAAAGGATATAAAAAGATTCCCAAGGAATTAAGAATGGCAATTAGCAGTGTTCAAACTCTAATTAAGAAGTGGAAAATGATGGATTCTATTGAAACCATAAAAAGGTTTTCCAACAAAAATGTGGCAGGAAAATTGTTCGGAATGCAAAAAACTCCCCACAAATAATGTCAGAGGACATACAGGACTCTCTGAAAGAAGTGGTGTGGCTATCTCATGATGCACAGTAGAGGCACTTGAAGAAAAATGGGTTGCATGGTCAAGTCGCTAAAAGAAAGCCATTACTATGCCAATACCGCAAAGCAACCCACTTACAATATGCCAGACAGCATTGGATGTTCCAACATGGCAATGACCCAAAACACAAGGCCAAGTCAACCTGTCAATGGCTACAGCAGAAAACGTGATGGTTCTAGAGTGGCTATATCAGTCTCCTGATCTCAGCATCATCACAGTATCTCCCACTTTGGGGAGATCTCAAACGTGCAGTTCATGCAAAGTGACCCAAGAATATAAAGAAACTGGAGGCATTTTGCCAAGAGGAATGGGCAGGTTTACCATATGAGAAAATTAAGGGCCTCATCCACAGCTACCACAAAAGACATCAAGCTGTCATTGATGTTAAAAGAGGCAATACATGGTATTAAGAACTAGGGTATGTAAATCACAGGGTGATTTGGGTAATTTCTTTTGCCATTGTGATTTCAAAAGGCCAACACAATTGTTCAGTAATAAATGGCTTCATTCAACCACTAACCAAGAATAACAGAACAGTCTTTGTATTATCATTCATATTCTTTGAAAAACAGCCAAAAAAAAATTACAAATTATGTAAACCTATGAGCACAACTGTATATCATCTTTTCATTGACACATATAAAGCTTTATTCAATTTAAACACTTCATTCTTGGTGCATTTTTTGGTCAATGGGTGTATTTAATCCATGCTAATATTTATTTTAATAAATTGTGTTGATAGTTTACTAGTATAGTATACTTCATAGTTCACTGTAATTATTTCAACAATATGGTTTATGTTCTGTATATTAATATATTGTAATGCCTGCATCTCTACAATGTGCTGTAGGTGAAGAAAATATTTTGCACATCTTAAAAAGAAAGTGGTGGAAATATTTGTTGTTGGGACTGGTAGATGTGGAGGCAAATTACACTGTGGTGAAAGCATACCAGTACACCAACTTAACCAGTATACAGGTGACATTTTTTTATGAATGTTATGACGTATTACATTAATAAATGTATAATTTACTGCAATTTTGTATGCATAGGAAACAACTTGAACTTAAAGTGCTTTTACACAGTATTGTACCTATTTTAATGTTTCAGCTTTTGGACTGCTTCATTCTGCCGGTGCTTCTGATTCTATCCTGGTTCTTTTTGAAGACCCGTTACAGAATCATTCACTATGTAGCTGTGTGTATATGTCTGGCTGGTGTTGGAGCCATGGTTGGTGCAGATCTACTCTCAAACCGAGATCAAGGATCCAGTGAGTGCACTGCTAATACACTTTCTTCTGACTTAAAACAGAGTTTATGTAATATTCATACTACCAACAGAGCATACATGGTAAAACGATAAGCTGTAACACAGCAACAGCCCAGACATCGATGTTGACTGAGTTATCCACTTCCCAATGAACCTAGAGTGTGTTGAAATAAACTGCTACATCATTTAATTTCTGCAGCCAGTAATATTCTTCTGGGAGATGGTCTGGTTATCATCAGTGCTACTCTTTATGCAATCTCCAACGTGTGCCAGGAATACACAGTGAAGAACAACAGCAGGGTGGAGTTTCTAGGAATGCTGGGACTCTTTGGAACGCTGATCAGCGCAATACAGTTGTGAGGCTCAGTTGGATGTTTATAAAAACGCATGTTGAGATAAAATGATGCTTAAATTAGAAGAGTAGAAATTATTGAATCATAACCTGTTATAGGTCAGTAAAAAAAGTAGCTTCTACATGTACAACACTGTAAAAAAAGTTGTTGTTGTTATATATCTAATCTAGCATATATCGAACCTAATTGTTGCCTAATTTAGAAAATGAAGAAACTGTGGTATTACATTGTTTATGTACTTTGTTGTATGTGTGTGTGTGTGTGTGTGTGTGTGTGTGTGTGTGAGTTTGGTTGCTCATAGTTTAACCTTTATGGAAAGTGTAATTATTTGAATTGGCTGTGTTGACTGTATTTTACATTTAATTTACTACATATGTAAAATATAATTTCAGATTTCAAACTACATGAAGCCTAACTATTGCACACACACACACACACGCACGCTTTTGTCTTTTGACTTTCCACTACTGGAAATAATGTTATTGTAGCAAAATACCTGTTACTTCTACACCTACACCTAATCCTTACCTTAACCCTAGTAACTTAAAGCACCTTCAGGCTGACATCTGGTCAAGACCCAAACAACCTCAAGTGTGGATCTCAGCACCAACCACTGCATTAATCGTATATTCTAAATGGTTTTTAATCAAATTTACCAGCTGTACTTAGACTTAAGTCTTAAAAATGGATTAAAATGGGTTAAATGAAAAGGATAGAAACAAGGTTTAAAGTGTTTGTGTGTTATTTTAATACACTTTTTTTTTTTACAGGGGTGCTTTAGAGCATGTAGAGGTGGCAAATATTCCACGTCGATGGGAAGTTGGTAAGGTGCATAAATCTGCTGAGCATGATTTTGTAATAAAATACATTAATAAAACTTATGTTATAAATAATGTTATATCATCATATACAACTCCAATTCTAAAGGAGTTATTCCAAGATATTTAATGTTCAAACAGATATAATTTATTGTTTTTTGCAAATATCTCTCATTTGGAATTTAATGCCTGCAACACGTAAGAGTGAGGTGAGGTTCACCCCTTTTTGCGCGAGCAAAAAGTCCAAATGCTTAAGAGCAACGTTTCTCATCATGCAATTGCAAGGCATTTAGGGATTTCATGACCTACAGTCCATAATATCATAAAAAGATTCAAATATTCCAGAGAAATCTCTGCAAGTAGGCAGCAAGTCCAAAAACCAACATACTTGTGACCTTTGAACCCTCAGGCATTAAAAACAGACATCATTCTGTAATGGATATTAGCACATGGGCTCAGGTTCACACTTCAATAACCATTATCAGTGAACATGGTTCATCTCTTCATCTACAAGTGCAAGTTAAAATGCAAAGCAAAAGCCAAATATCAACAACACCCAGAAACACCGCCAGATTCTCTAGGCCGGAGCTCATCTGACATGGACTGATGCAGAGTGGAAAAGTGCCTTGTGATCTGACAAGTCCACATTTCAAATTGTTTTTGGAAATCATGGATGTCATGTCCTCCGGACCAAAAGGAAAAGGACTGTCCAGATTGTTATCAGTGCAAAAGTTCAACAGCATCTCTGATGGTATGGGGGTGTGTTAGTGCCCATGACATGGATAACCTGCACATCTGTGAAGGCACCATTAATGCTGAAAGGTACATACAGATTTTGGAGAAACATAAGCTTCCATCCAGGCAACATCTATTTCAGGGACGTCCCTGTTTATTTTAGCAAGACAAAACCCAGCTACATTCTGCACATGTTACAACAGTGTGGCTTTGTAGTAACAGAGTGCGGGTACTAGACTAAATTGCCTGCAGTCCAGACCTGTCTCCCATTGAAAATGTGTGGGGCATTATGAAGCACAAAATACAACAACAGAAACCCCAGACTGTTGAGCAACTGAAGTTACAAGAATGGAAATTAATTCCACCTACACCTAGAAAGCTTCAACAATTAGTGTCCTCAGTTCTCAAACACTTAGTGAGTGTGGTTAGAAGGAAAGGTGATGTAACACAAGGGTAAACATTCCCATGTACCAACTTTTTTGGAACATGTTGCACGCATTGAATTCAAAATGAGTGAGCATTTTCAAGAAAACCCAAAAAACTTTAACATTAAATATCTTGTATTTGTAGTGTATTCAATTGAATATGGGTTGAAAAGGATTTGCAAATCATTATATTCTGTTTTTTATTTATGTTTTACACAACAACCCAACTTAATTGGAATTGGGGTTGTAAATCACCTTTGTGATCAAGCTCAAACGTTCACCAGACACCTTTTAGTTATTTAGTACAGATCATGAAACAGCATTGTGCTAAATACTGCAGCTGCTTAAAAGAAAAACTAACAAGGTAACCTCGGCTCCTCATTTTACTCATATATCGATTGTGGTTTTATACAAACCCCTGCTAAAGCCCAGACTCACATCAATAACACTCACAGACATAGAGAGGAAAGTCATGTTCACAGAGTCAGTTATTACCCAGAAATCAATACAGCCAATTGACTACAGTATCAATCCACAGTAATATCAAAGTGATGATAACACAATCTGATCCTCCTCCAAGATCCATGTACAAACAATTAACCAGAGATATCCAAGCTATGCACACAGACAAACACACACACACACACACACACACACACACACACACACACACACACAATCACATATTTATATTTATATAATATATGCAAGGTTATGCTGTAACAAATGCCTGTTCAGAATGACAGCCACATTAGCTTTAATTAACTCAATATTAACCAGTTCAGCTGATCAATTATTTTGACCTTGTGGCTGACAAGCATTAAATATGATTTTTTGTCGTTTCCAAGGTTACTCCATAACTGAGTATATATAATATATATATAATCATGGATTAGAATTTTAAAGAGAAGTCAATATACCAGGAATGCAAGATTACAAAACGTCCTTGATGCCATTTTTTAAATTACATAAACTTAACAGTCTGATCATAGTTGGATTTCTGCAGTTTAAATTAAGAATTTGATTATATAATATTAAAGTTAAGTTTGTTACATATTTTAGTGACATTATTGGCTGTTTGCAAAGTAAAAATCTGATTATTACCATTATTACCAGTTCTGTAAACTCACCATTATCTTAAAACTCTTATTATATTATAATAATATACTATAATATACTTATTATAAGTGAATGAAAGGTCATTTTCTGCTGTTATCAGATGAAATGCATGCAGTGAAAAAAACTACCCACAGTAAGCTGGTAGGCAATGGAATAGCCAAAGGCTAGAGAAAGCGATTCCTATCTATTTTTAGCCTGTAATGTATTCAGAAGGCTGCAGACATGAGTGCCAACGAGTGTGTGATGAGAGAAAAGGTGTGATGCTGACTGACTCAAGTGATGAAAGCGTACACTGGTCTCATAGATAGCTAAAGAAATCTGTGACTGAATGGGACTGGAATCTCTACACTAATTGAATCTCCGAGGAGACTGAGAAAAGGTGAACTCTGATACACACAAAGGTGGACTGGGAAGCGGAGGAAGGGTTTTTCAACAAGCCATGAGCAGAAAGATCAGGGAGCTGCGTTCCCGGCTTCTGGGTAATGACCAGAGGCTCATAACAATGTGAGAGTGAGACAGAGGCGGGTGTGAGTCCAGCAGGAGGAGGTTAAGAATGAAGGGGCAGAGTGCATGCACACACAAACGCACATCTCGTTGTCCTTGTCAGTATTTTCCACTAACCTTGATTACTGTAGTCTTTTAATTCTAGAAACACACACGCACACAGCTCTATTTTTCAGCATCATCTGCTGCAAGGTCACCTTTATCATTTATTGAAAGCAGTTCCATGAGCAGTTCATGAATATTTCAAGCATTCACAAAACTAAACAAATCAATAATCCTCCCAGTTTACTTTTTTACTCAGAATGAATGCCATATGGTATAGCCTACATACAAAAACCAGAGTTTTCCATCGCAATCACAATGGCCAATCAACTGGCTAAGATAATACATTTTATAATGCATACTATAATATATAATAATACATATTAATAATTCAAACGGACATTTGACTTCACTCCACACCCCACAAACATCAGAGCCAGAAGGCTTCTTTATTTATGATGCATTTGGAGTAAAGACAGCAGACACTACATTTGAAATGTTTTCCACTTACGGGTTAAGAGTTAATATCAGATAGTTATGATACTGCTAAGCAATATATAAAATTAAACAGCGCTTGTGCTTAGGCTTATGTTTTATAATAATTAACAGAACATAGGCTATGTTCATACAGCAGGAAAAGTGGCCCAAATCTGATTTTCTCACCAAAATCATGTTTTTAATGTAACCCTTATCAGACGTCTAGCTTAACAGTTCATTCTTTGAAACTGACGCCATGCATGTACAGTGTTAAACAATCAAAATGGAGATAAGAGGAACATGCACTTCTTTACAGATCATGTTAAAAATCCACATTTTTCAGTCACTTCTTTGTGTCCTTTATTTTGTTTGTTTTAAAACTTTTAAACTTCTTATTTTCCTTTGATACAGCAGCCACATTGTCCAGAGGCCATGTTCCACCTTTTGTTTAGTTGGTTTCATTTGAAAAGATCATATCAGATTTGTGCTTCCACATAGCATTGAAACGAATCAGACGCGTTTCACAATCTGATCTGTGCCATTTGAAGCCGGTAATACGAACGTCATTTTCAGTACTCTTCATGGCCTTTATTATTTCTTGACAGATGGTTAGTTATCGGCTGCATCTTGGACTATGTTCACATTACTAGGCTGAAGTTGCCAAAAATCTGATTTTTATTTTGCCTAAATGTGACTCATATTTGTTTTTTTTTTAATCGATGTGTGGACACACAAACATAGATCTTTTTAAATCCGACCTCAGCCACTTTCATATGCAGTCCTAGATCAGATACATTTATATGTAAATGTAAATTCAAATACCCAAAACGTGACCATGAGACCTGAATGACGATGCTGAGATCAGAATTCATGCGACCTTTTCATCATTACAACTTGTAACTTGTCATCAATGCGCTCTGAGAGGAAGAGCACACACGAGCACAGAGTGAGGTTTTCAGAAGTGAGACAGCGAGCTAGCAGAGCTCAAAAATATTTGGGACGATGTCTCTGTGCAAACAAAATTGGAAGGTTCAGATCACAGTCACTTTGTGTTTGAAATCATGAGATGCCTAAATAAATTGCCGAACACAGCCACAGGAGGACATGGCTTCAGTGTCAAATTAAAAGAAGAAGCTTAAGCTTAAAATACCACGGATACAAACCAAAGAATTGGCCGTGGCTGAATAACCTGCTCTTTTTAGCATGAGGTACTGTTACTGCTCACTCCACTCTGACTGTTTGCCTACGAACAAAGTCTCATATTGCAAAGTCTCGTTTCATTAAGTACAATATTTATACCAAATTAATATGAATCGGCACATGTTACTTTTGATTCATTTGTGTACATCTGAATAAATGTCTACATCTCTTAAAATGTCTGATTCATGTTCATGAAAGATCCGGTTTTCAAAAACATTGTTGATGTCCTGAATGCAAAAATATCATTAGCTGTTTGGCTAGTCCAGAAAGTTAATACACCTATTAAAAGTAATTCCTCAAATATTCCCAGGCCTCTTTCCTGTCACTCTGTTTATTTCTCCACCACAGACGTAAGCACACACGCTATTAACCACACGGAAAGTGGCATAATAGTAAATTACACATAATAACAGGGAGTAGCTAACACGCAATATTGCTGTTGGACATTTTAGCTGAACCTCATGGCAGCTCAAGTAAAACTAAGCACTTTTCTCTTAAGCAGAGTGTTCTGAAGAGAGGACAAGGACTTAAAAGCCCCGGCTAAGACCTCTGACTGATGCTCGAGTCATTTAGAAGTAGGCTAGTGCTAAAGCCCATGATTGTGCATACATTTAAAAGAAGAGCACTCAGCTAAGACTCCCCCAGCACCAATAACAAACTCAGTGGAGCTCCACCATTTTTATGAAATGAAACCAGCACTGCTGAGGGTTTCTTATTAAAAAGCAGACTAAAGTGTTACATAGCAACCTGAATTTTTAATATTCCCATGTGCTCAGTGTCCAGATCACTAGCCATGATGGACAGATGTTTTTGACTTTACGTTTGCTGATCTGACATAATTTGGACAGCTGACAAATCTTGCTTTTCCAGCAAAAGTCAAGGGGAAAGGAAACAAGCATTCTGTATGCTATTACCAAAATGTGCTCCATCTACAGATTGCGTCCAGATACTTCATTTGATCTAAGCAGCACAGCTAACCTGTAGGCATCAAGCAAGGACAGGGCTAACTGCTAAATATGTACAAATAGATGTATAAAATTGTACAGGGTGAAGAGAGAGGAAAAGCCTGAAAAAAGAGAAAAAGCCTTTGGCCTTTGTTGCTGAGATTTTGTTGTTTACACTGGTATAGCCAGTAGGAATGCTGCTTGGTGCCCTTGATAAGTGATGGATCCAAGTAAATTTTGCTTACAATATTCAAAATCACGTTCGTATCTCCTCGGTTTCATATAATCTCAGAAAAGACTGGAATACCCCTTTATTTATTTGTTCGTGTTTAGCTGTTTGTACTGTATGAGTATTAGATCACCGGATCTCTAGCCGTGTACTGTAGGAGTATTAGATCACCGGATCTCTAGCCGTGTACTGTATGAGTATTAGATCACCGTATCTCTAACCATGTACTGCAGAGTATTAGATCACCGTATCTCTAGCCGTGTACTGTATGAGTATTAGATCACCGTATCTCTAGCCGTGTACTGTATGAGTATTAGATCACCGGATCTCTGGCCATGTACTGTATGAGTATTAGATCACCGTATCTCTAGCCGTGTACTGTATGAGTATTAAATCACCGTATCTCTGGCCGTGTACTGTATGAGTATTAGATCACCGTATCTCTAACCATGTACTGTATGAGTATTAGATCACCGTATCTCTAACCATGTACTGTATGAGTATTAAATCACCGTATCTCTAACCATGTTCTGTATGAGTATTAGATCACCATATCTCTAACCATGTACTGTATGAGTATTAGATCACCGTATCTCTAACCATGTACTGTATGAGTATTAGATCACCAGATCTCTAACCATGTACTGTATGAGTATTAGATCACCGTATCTCTAGCCGTGTACTGTATGAGTATTAGATCACGTGTCTTATATTATGAAAAAGGGAATAAAAAAGGCAAAGAAATACACTGCTCACAAAAATGTGTGGATTTTCAAACAAAATCTTGAATAAGGAAATATCCCCTAATGTTTGTGAGCAGTGTAGATTCTGAAACATGGGTTTTTTCAGGCACACTGAAAGGAAGACACAAAGACTGTGGTCTCAGAGAGTGGTGGAGGGTGGATGTGTGCTGTAACTCAGACCTGTTAAAGTGCCTGGAGGATTTAATCATATCATCTCTCTGCAAACACACACACACTGCTTCACTTGCACACCAACACCTGCTGAAGACACTTCTACAGTGAATTTATCTGCATTTACACAAAGCTATTTTATAATCTATAGCCATCCCTGCAAACATGACAGACACAAAGCCACAAAAAGTAGTATGCTAAAATGTGCACTCTCATGAACATCACATCTGATGGTGATCACAAATGATCACAAAAGCATGACTGAAATCACCCGACACGAAGGCAATTTGCAAGCACACATCATATAATGCATACTTCTACATATTTAACAAAATCAAAAACAATCGACAAAGTAAAAAGCAAAATGCACCCATAAAGTCATTTTTGGTGATAAATTGTGTAACATTCATTTAATTATCTTAGGCATAGCAGTGGGTTTAAAGACAGACTAATGAAAATATGGACTAGTGAAATGAGGACTTATCGTTGAATCTGTCCCTAAAATAGTCCTACAATTAAGGGACTTTTGTAGGTAAAATTAGATGTTTAAGAGTATGACAAAAAATACACCAAAAGGCAGGAAATGGCGTCTATTTTATTGCAAATTTTCCCCCCACCAGTGTCAGTACCAGTCAGGTAGGCGATACCATGGAGCCTCTCAGTCTCAGAGTGCAGAAGATAAGGCCTCTGTCCCAGGGAAGAGGTCTGTCCACTGTCTGTCTCTATTTGTAGAAAGAGATGTGGCCTCTGATTTTGTCAGGCCCAGTGAAGATGTTGTTCAGTGATGATCAGTACTAGTGAAGGAGGTGTCACCTTTTACCCTTTGTACTGTCAGTTCTGGTGAAGGACATGGAGTCTCTGTAAGCCAGTTCCAGTAAATGAGGAACAGCTTTGTGGCTGTCGATTTCAATTAGTGAGGTGTGGTCTCTTCCTTTCAGTCTAAATCAGGAGTTTTGGCCTCTATGTTAATCAGTTCCAATAAGAGATGAGTGGCCTCTGTGCCAATCAATCCAAGAAAAAGGCATAGTTCATGCAACACTGAGAACTTGTCAACCAGCACACCAGCCCCAGTGAGGGCTGTCCAGTCTCTGTGGATTTGCCAGTTCCAGTGATGGAAGCACAGTGGCTCAGTGGGTAGCACCGTTACCTCACAGCAAGAAGGTGAACCTTTCATTGGTTCAATCCCAGGTTGAGTGGTCTGGGTCCTCTGCATGTCCTACTCATGTAACCATGTGGGTTTATTTAAAGTGGCCCTACAAGCTGCATATAAGCAAGTCACCTTAATCAAAATATGGTTTGTTTAATGGGACTTGGCCCTCCTATCATCCCACATAAACCATCACTAAGTGAGTGTCCAGTAACTCACAAGAGCGCATTGAAAATGTACATTTACAGCATTCAGCAGATGTAAGCAATTGTGGGTTAAGGGTCTGACTCAAGGACCAAACAGTGGCAGCATAGCAAAGGTGGTATTTGAACCCTGGAACATTTGAGTCCAGTACCGTAACCGCTAGGCCACTGCAGTCCCAGTGAAAACAGGAGAAAGCAGCTGCTACACTATATGAACAAATGTATTGGGACACACCTGCTAATTCAGGTGTTACCTTCAGGGGTCCTTGTGCATGTGTGGGCTTTCTCCCACAGTCCAAAGAAATGCTCCAGGTTAATATACCAAAGTGGCCCTAGTGTGTGAGCATGTAAGTGTGTGTGCCCTACGATGGACTGGTGCCCTGTCTAGGGCTGTTCCCACCCTCTGCCACCATCATCATGATTAAGCGGATAAGAAAGTGAATGAATGAATATTCATGTCGGATAAAAAAAAATCTCCAGTTAAAAATGTAGTTAGACTAAATAAACGCAAAAGACGCTGGTGATTCACTTTTTAAAAATTCTAATTCCAGTCCTGGGTGGCCACAGAATTCACCCCTGACTAAGGAGCTAATTACTAATACCCTCATGAATTAAATCTAACACTTTTAAACAGATTTCTGGAGAGCTGTGTTCCTTCAGATATGGACTCTGACACTCCTGAGCTAATTACAGTGCAATGTCAGGGTGCTATATGACACAGTGTGAGCTTCCAAAGCATCATTATAAGGAAACAAAGGAGAGGTCTGCAACGCAGGATTCTGTTCACGCTGTTGCTTTAAAAGGAGCCTCCACAGTCGGACCTGACAGTGCAGCTGAGAATGAGAGAAGAGACAAAGACAGAAAAGGACAAAGCGGTGCAGATCACAGATCTAGATGAACCGTTCCAGCACAGGCATGTCAGCAGAGATGTGATTGTGAAAGCACTTCGTCATAGTTTAGCACTGAATTTTTTCCTTTTGTTGCAGAGACAACATCAGATATCACCTGATACCGTCATTACTGACTGCCCTGCTGTGAAGACATGGAAGAATATGACGTTAAGGCAGGTCAGTCTAAGTGGCAGTGTATGTTGCTCCAATACCTGTATGTACCTTTCAGCATTAATGGTGCCTTGACAGATGTGAACCAACACATCCTCATACCATCAGAGATGCTGACTTTTGAACTCTGCACTGATAACAATCCGGACAGTCCTTTTCCTCTTTGGCCCATACAATGTCCATGATTTCCAAAAATAATTTAAAATCTTCACCACAGGACACTGGCGTTCAATGTTGGTTTTCAGGCTTGCCGCTTACTTGCAGAGATGTATCCATATTCTCTGAATCTTTTGATGATATTACGGTCTGTATATATAAATCCCTTCGAATTTTATGATGAGAAACATTATTGTTTGCTCATGTAGTTGTTCACAAAGTGGTGAACCTTGCCCCATCCTGGCTTGTGAACAACTGAGCATTTTAAGGATTCTCCCTTTATACCCAATCGTGACACTCACCTTTTTTGACCTTTCCTCAACTTTCCCAGTCTTTTGTTGCCATTGCTTCAACCTTTTTGGAATGTGCTGCAAATAAGTTCCAAATGAGTAAATATTCATTCATTCATTCATTCATTCATTATCTTCTGCTTAATCCACACGGGGTCACGAGCCAGCTGGTGCCCATCTAAGCCTGGGCGCAAGGGCAGGAAAAACCCTAAAGGGTGGCGCCATCCATCATAAGGCGCGCACACACGCGCACACACACACACACACACACACACACACACACACACACACACACACACACACATCCCAAGTTCACTGGAACTGAAGTTGTATTATAATCATTTTAATTTTCATCCTTTTGTATTATTTTTACTGTGAATTAGTGGAGATAAAAGTGTTAAGAGATGATTTTGTTACTTTTTGAGCTTGATGAGAATCATCTCCTCTTTTCTGATATCCTCATGAATCTCCTTTTTTGTGCCACGATACACTTCCACAAATATGAAAAATACCCGACTTTTATAGATCCCTGTTCAAACAGGCTCCCCAATTTCACGATTGTGTTCCTATTGAATGCCAACACCAGTTTCAACTTCAAATTAACTGCAATGCGTTCAGGTAATATTTTTGGAGAAACACAGACATTTCTAAAGGTTCACAAACTTTCAAGCACCACTGTATAATCCAAACAATCGAGGGTTAATGGCCTTGCCTGGAAGCTTAGACTTGACCCAAATTGTGAGAGATTTCCCTGCTGACTGCAGCCTACGGTACCTCCAAACTCCAGCACACAACATGCTACCCCTCAGAGACCTTCACTGTCTGCTTTCACTGTCTTCTCTCTCCCCCCAACTTCAAGATCTAGTCTTAAATCCCATGAAACCTCCTCTCTGAAGTCAATACTCCAGCCTGAAGCCCCATGTTTTGTCTGTGTGTACCTTTTGGCACAGTTTTAATGCACATGAGTAAATGACTATGGAAATGTAGAGAATGATTCAGATGCTTGTTAGAGCTTCAGGCATGTGGCAAAACGAGGAAAAAAATACTAGTTTTACAGAGATAATGGTTACCTGTAGTAATGATATTTTCCACCTATAGCGAGTAAGAATGGGAATGGTTACTCAAAAGCCTGGTTAACCAAATTTCATTTTTTAAGATACTATATTTGAATAAGGCATATTAATGTGCAGAGAGAATCATGAAGTGAAAACACATTTAACTTAAATTCACGTTAAGACGCAGTACATTATAAAAAAGGTCAACATTTCTACCAGCTCGATGGCCAGCTATCATGGTTAACAGTTTGATTAACATAACCTCTCAGATTACCTATAAATTAAACTTGCATTTTAATTAGTTAGTAGTGATAGACGGACTAACGATATTTTTAACTAATCGTCATTTCTAATCGGCCGATTTCTGCACTTAATATTCGGCATCAAAAAAAAAAAAAAAAAAAAAGAATAGTGGGGAAAATGCAGATATTTTTTTTTAACTTACTGCTTTTAGCTGGAACTGGAATTAAACTATTCGAAAATTATTTATCTATATTTTATATTTTTGCCCCAGAAACCGTGTGATACTGTTATCTGGTAATACATGTAATAATAAATGGTAATAAAAACTCCCGAAATATCAGCATCAGGCATTAAAAGAACCCATACTGACTGACCACAACTTCTTCAAATTTAGGATATTGTTCTACAGGAGGAAATTGCTATCACTGCTTAACAATATTGCTTGAATTAATCTTTGCTTGCTCCTATATGACCCTGAAGAGTTTCCAGACACAGCCACAGAAGTGGACAATATAAGCTTCAACACAAGGCATTAATTACTAGTTAATAATTCAGTAACAAGCCTTATCTTGTTTGATGCATCAAACCACTTCAATTAATTCTGGGACCACGGGTGGCCAAGGTGTTGCAACTCTGAGCTCAATACCTTTTTAATATAAAATATTCATTAGGTTCTTTTAAAGGAAGCAAATGATCTGTTATGCAGGTACACTTATCAAAAACATTTTTTAAAATTTATTTAATATTAACAGTTTGAAGTTTCACTTTTTTTTTATTAGATCATTGGCTGATTGCCAAATAGAAATCTGATTATTACCAGAGTCATTTAAACCTGGAGCTTTCTCATTATCTAATTACCAAAGTGCATGTACACTCCTTGGTCAGATTACTGACAAATTCTGATTTCCTGTAGTAATCAGATTATTAAGTGTATGAAAACGCACTTATTGTGGAGTCCACTGTTACTGCACAATACTGAGCATATCCACAGACGATAAGGAAGTGTAACAGTCTATTTAAATATCTATACCAGCTCTGATCCCAAAAAGCTTAATGTGATACGAGAATTCAAATGTTGTAAATGAATGACTATTTTAAATACAGTCCATAACTACAGGGTTACACAACAAAAGGCAGTGTTTAAAATTCATCAAAATAAAAAAACCCGCATTATTAACATGTTATTAGAATGGACACAGCACCACTCCAGCATGGCCGTAACAGTTTCTCATATTTTAGTGCACTGAACTTTCAGTGTTCTATAAATTGAGCTCTAGAGTTTCTCGTCCCCAAATTGTTCCACAAGGCTTATCCAGAACTGGAAAGGATAAGTACCAAACAAATTTGTCCCATTAGGAATAAGGTCCATTACATTTAAAGCATTTAGCAGACGCCCTTATCCAGAGCCACTTAAAACAGTCTTACAATTCCAGCAATGGTGGGTTAAGAGTCGTTAAAACTCAGCTGTGGCAGCATGGCAGAGGCGGGATTTGAACCCAGAACCATCAGGTCCACACTCCAGTACCTTAATCGCTAGGCTACCACAGTCTCTAAATTAAATGAATCCCTTGCTGCACCCCAGAAAACGGACACTGTATGCAGGCATTAGATGCATTTATGAAGTTGTATTGTACAGGTGCCCCCTGATTTACGATCTGGATATGTTAAATGTATCACCTACTGAGGAGTTTCATAAATGTTTGATATATCAATCTATACTGTATAATAGCATTGCCTATGAGAAGTAAGTTCATGTTTAAAACATTAATCTACTGTTGGACCCCAGGACGTTAGCACAGCCACTAATACTAACTGTAGCATGTATTCTGGAGCATTCACAGGCGTCCTTTCATTTCGGTTGGCTCTTATAAACAAACCTTTTTAGGTTTAGTGGCACCGTCCCAGCAAACAGCAGAAGTCCCCGGGATGTTCACCGGCGTCCCTATTTGGGTACACCTGTAACGTTTGTTGTAGGATGTTTCTAGACTCATAACGACAGATTCTAGATCAGCTCAGATTCTAGATCTAATAGGACATTTCCACTCTCAATTTTGTGATGTTGCAATATATAAATCTATAATATTATATACAAACCGCTGATATACGCTTTTATTGTTTTTTGTTTTCAGTTATCAGCATTTGTCCGATACGAGCAGTTGGTCCTATATTTCAACCGATAAATTTCCACCTTCATTAGGAATTGGCATGTGCACTAACACACGTACACTCAGCTTCCTGTGCTGCAGAGTGAAAATGTCTGCTGTATGGAAGTTTTTAAAAGGTTCAGCTGAGAACAACAGAAGTACAATTTGCAACAAATGTTCGGCTGAGGTACAGCGAGGGGGAAGTAAAGTAAAGGTTTTCAGTCGGGACAGTATGGAACATGCATATTTAAAAAAAATAATGAATTAAAAACAAAAATCACACTGTTTCTCAGTTTTACTTTTATTGTCACTTATTATTCTATTATTTTACTGCAGACAGTGTGAAGCTGTTTTATATTTGATCTGGTTAGCTTCATTTATTTGTTAATAAACATCCATACCCTGTATTTTCTGCTAGGGCAGTGACTGACTGAAATCAAATCATTATTTATGGATTTTTAAATGAATGAATAGCTCTAAAGTGTCCAAACTTTGCTTGGAATGTGTTGCACGTCTGAAGTGTAGGAATGTTTATTATAAAATGAAATTCATTTGACCAGACAAAATGTGAAATGTCAGGTTCATTTTGTCTGCAATTACATAAAAGTCAAAGTGAATGTATGAAACACTGTATGTTTATTTATATGCATTTTCCATCCTGTCCTAACATTTTCTGATTTGAACTCTTTAAGCTCTGTGTTTTTTCCTATGATAATAACAGTGTAATTAATATAATACAGCGCTATCAGCCTCACCAAGCAAAACCAATACAACTTTTAATCTAAACAACATCTAATGTTCATGTTGAGTTCAATCTGATATCTCCTTTATGTTCCCTGTCATTCTCCATTTCATTTTGATCTGACTTCATTCATGATTCATTATGTCCAGGTCAGCACGGTGACTCGGTGGGTAGCATCGGTGCCTCACTGCCAAAAAAAGTCCCGAGTTCAATCCCAGGGTGGAGTGGCAAAGTTTCTGTTTGGAGTCTACATGTCCTCCCCGTGTGTGTGGGTTTACTCCGGGTACTCTGGTTTCCTCCCACAGCCCAAAGAGCATGTGTTAGGTTAACTGTTGTCTCTAAAGTGGCCCTTAGCGTCTGACTCTGTGCGTGTGCCCTACGATGGACTAGCTTGTTGTTCCTGCCCTTTGCGACCAGAGTGGCCGGGTGGGCACCGGCAGGCCCGTGACCCCGTGTGGATTAAGTGAAATGGATAGATGGTTGATGTTGAACTTTAAAACACAAAAGCAAACTGGGAAACAAAATGTAAAAGCACAATGTAGCGCTGAGGGTCGTAAGCATTTTTATGCTTTTTATTTTGGCACTGGAATCCTAAAACACTATGAACTAAGTCAAATGAGAAATGAGTTTTCCATTGTCAGTGGATGTTGTTTGTCAGATACATGGCCTCTTTATTAGACGCACCTGCTCAACTGCTCATGAATGTATCTAATCATCCAATTTAATGGCAGCAACTCAGTGCATTCAGGCATGTAGACATGGTCAAGATGATCTGAAGAACAGGGCATCGTGGTTGTTGGTGCTAGATGGACTTGTCTGAGTATTTCAGAAACTACAGATCTCCTGGGATTTTCATTAACAGTCATCTGTTAGGTTTACAGAGAGCGGTCTTAAAAAGGTCTGCTCAAATTTAGATAGTACAAGGTTAGAAAAAAAACAGTGCCTGCTTTGACGAGTCTCAATTTCTACTCCAGCACTTGGATCACAGGGTCAGGGCCATTTAGCGTAACATGAAAGCACCGATCCAACCGTTCAGGCAGGTGCTGGTTTAATAGGTTTTTTGGCCCACTTTGAGCCTCTTAATACCATTTTCTTCACACCATTTCAAAATGCTCAAACTCATCATCTCAAACTGGTTGTTTGAACATTTCAGGAAGTTCACTGTAGTCATCTGGCCTCCACAGTCACCAGATCTCAAAATAATAGAGCAACTGTGTAGTCGACAAATCTGCTGTAACTGTGTGAACCAAAATCTATGAGGAACAGTTCCAGCACCTCGTTGAAAAAACATGGCAAAGCGGCTCCAACTTGGTACTAGAAACCTCTATCTAATGAACTACTGTATGTTCCCCACTGTTACAAAAAAGGTCGAGGAAACACTGCATCGAAATGATCATGATTGTTTAAAAAAAACAAGTTTCTTACTAATGTTTCCGTTTTAATTATGAGTGTCAGAACACCTTGATAATAAAAATGAGCACATGAGAAAATTTTCTCTCCCATATATACGGAAAACGTCACTCATTCATTCTCTTACTCTCACTCTCACTTTCACACACACACACACACACACACACCAGTGATTTGTGAGAAGAGGGAGAGAAGTATACTCACATGGCCCGGCCAGTTAAGCTCGTCTGCACATGCTTCTGAAAATCAGGATATTTGGAGGCCAGGTAGGTAAAATCTGGAGGTTTGTCCTTATAGCGATTTCGAGGATGCATGGATTTGTTCAGGGCCATTCCTCTGTACACCGTTTCTAAACATAATAACCAGCAAATACAATTCAGTGACACATTCTGCCATTATAACAGACTTGATTCTGTAGGGCAACAGAAAGAAGAATAAAGCAAACCTACTTCCCTATAGGAACAAAATGCACTAAGCAGGGAAAGTCATATAATGCACAAACACAAGTTTATTTGCGAGTGAGAGCGCACAATATTGTAGACACCAATCATAATAAAACGTACCGTTTGATCCCCAGCGATGTGATATACTTCGTAAACAAGATCAGCAGTCTTCAGTTAGCCACAGTATCACTAAACTCACACTCACGTTGTTAAAACGTTGTTTTTCCTGCTTCAGCCTGAAGTCACAAATCCGCGCCGGCACTAAAATATGACGCGTCACGAGCCGAAGGGAAGGCTGTGTCCCAAACCGCAGACACTAAACTGTACTAAGAAAAAAAGTGTTACACATCACTATTCCAATAAGTCTAACTTTGTAGACGTGTTTATTATTAATTCTACGGAGCTAAAATTGAATGAATAAATACCACAGCAACTCCCGTCGTGTTTTTAATATGAACATTTTTTAATGTTTAGGAATGATATGCTATAATCGTAAAAAAAACGAAAATTAGCATTTTGTTTGTATGCTGTATAAACGTTACTGCTGCCATTATCACTTTTTATACTTTATTCACAAATAAACTGTTGTACAGATATATACTTTTGATAATATGAGGCTTGTCAATTCATTTACAGTATAATCAGACATTTTGACAAAGGTAGTAGAAGCCAGATTGTTTTATTTATACATAAAACACCCCCCCTCTGTTCAGGGTCAAATATATTAATGATATATCAAGTATAGAAGTATTTTTGTTATTTGGATAGACTGATCCCAGGTACAAAGCTTTTTATCCACTAACTGCAGCAACTTGTTCTTAAATTTGAATAGGATGCACACCATCGATTTTGTGGAGAACATGTGAAGAGCAGTACTGAGAGACTTCTCTGCCCCCTGCCAGATTCAAAATCAAACAAAGTGTGAGATCCAGTCCGGTCAGTGGATCCTGGGTCTGCCCTGGGATTTCTTTGCAGACGTACACACCTGGACAGCTCTAGAGGGCATATTTGTGAGATGCCCAGACCACCTAATTTGGCTCCCTGATCGTGTGGTGTGTGCATTACTACAAGTACATCACAGTGGCAAAGAGACCTTAACAGACCTGGAAAATACATAACCACAGCCCAGCTAAATCATCAGGCTTCCATCCCTTTAAAATGTATGGCATTCATAGAAAATTCAGGTGAAATGTAGAAACGGGCACCTGCACACTAACATTGTTGCTAACATTTTGCTTTGCTCGTCACCATTCACACAATGAGCATCACTACAGCGTTTATATTTCAGTTTTATTCTTTTAATGTTTCAAACAAAGGTGGCATCCAAATATATTAACAGTTAACTGTGAAAAGAGATACCATGAAAACAAAGTTCCATCAAGGCTGTGAAAGCTGAAGTCGCAAATCTATTTACACAGTAAGCAAAGCTGACTCATGAACTTTGCAACTAGAAAAGATATCTAAAACTACTCTTTACATGAGTCCGGTCACAGGGTAGGGATTGCTTGGGACCTGGTGAATGGCATGGAGCAAATATAGCTAGCATTCACACAATAAAGAATGCGTTACAAAATGTACATTTTTTTTTTTTTACCTCTTTTGTCAAATCAAAGAAGCCAGGTACATTTAAAGGGTTAACTTTATTCTGCTTGTTCTGTTGGGGTTACGTCTGATAAAAAGAAGGTAGTAAAGCTTCAATAGATGGCTTCTTTTTTAGAGCATCTGCATATACTGTAAAAAAAAAAAAAAACACCCCAGCAAAACGACAATCTGGGTAATTATCTAGATTTTCTCCATCGGAACTGTATAAAAAAAGTCAAATGTGAGGTTTGCTGCATAAGCAAGCAGTCAATTATGCCCAATAGGAATGTACACCCAGACGCCTGCTATTTTTGGTTTAAGCTAACCCCGCAATAACACAGTACACCATTTGGTGTAGATTTGTCCTTTTCGTGTCCTAAAGCAAAGAAAGCCGTATTGATTTGAGGACACTTTTTGATTTCACCATTATTCGGAGATATTAAACCAGGTTTAAGGAACTCAAACGTTACCATGCCCCCTTTTTATAGGAAAAGACATGCTCTATCCAACCACAAATAAAGTTCAGATCACAGGCTGAAAAGTCTAATTATGACTACACACTAAATTCTAGTGTAGCATGCTAGCTGACCTAACTGGCAGGGTTTCTGATTAGAGAGTTGTAACCTTCATATTATCATATTCTAAAGAAACATTCCCTTAAACAAGTGTACTTAAGATAATGGGACAAGATTTTTTATGGGAATTTGAGCTCTTTGCCTTGTCAGACAGTTACTGTTGCAACATCTGAGAAAAGTAATTACAGTACCATTCCATAACCAGACAGTTCAACCCTCAGTACTGTTACATGCAGCAGTGCCATGTTGACACGTACAGGGTCCAGCAAGACTCTCAGAAGCAGCAGGGTTGTGCAATACACACCACGAAAAGCGTTAAGATAACAGACTGGTAAAGCAGTGAAATTCTTTATTATATAACTGCATTGCAATGAAAAGGGTAATTAAAACAATCTTGATTTATGCATTTATTAATCAATCTTAAATCACTCAGACCTTCAGTCTGAAAGGACAAGAGATCTAAGAACAGGGATGTGCAAGGTTTTTTTTTTTGTTTTTGTTTTTTAAACTTTTTTGCTTTGCTGCAGTTTTTTTTTCTTTCTTTAGGCTGCGGAATGGTTTACTTTCACTTTGGGATTCATTAAATAATTATTTAATAATTATTAAATAATATCCCACAGCGTTTAACATTCACTCACACATATTGCAAGAGGAACAGGAGAGAATGCGCTATTCATAAAACGTTAACAGTTTTATATTTGGGGGATCCACAGTGTTACTAGCACCCTGCTCCTCTCAGGCCAGTCAGGGTCATGTTAAGAGAGAGAGCGGCTGTGGACAACCATGTGAAATCCCAATTACAACAGGAACCATTGCCAAGCCTTTCCACACAGAGATCAGGCATACACTAGCATAACCACTAAACATATCTTTAGATTCCATTAGAACTGAACTTTCAACAGTGGCAACATTCATGTTCATGTCAAAACATCAAGGATGTTGCAACCATCTTATTTTTCACATCCCTTACCAAACAAGAGAGAACACTTAAACCCTTGTGTTCACATTTTATGTCCAAACTGGGCACACTTGCACCTGTAGAACAGCTCTGCATGAACCCTATCTGCGTGTCTGCAACAAGGCAATATTAGGTATACATGATTCATGCAGAGTAGAAACGAATACAAGTGACATACACCAACTCTGCAAAGAGAAATACTTCAAATTTAATCTTACTTTTAAAGTAGCATGACATTGTCAGAACCTCCAATGGCCCAATTCAAGTGATTTAAAGAGCAACCAGTGTTGGTGCAAATTCTGAAGTGCTTTGGCGGGTAAAAACCAACAATCTTCATTTAGGTCCTCTCAATCTATGTACACGGCCCTGCTGTATAATATGCAGCCTGGCATACATCTACAGAACTCGAGCAAAACGTTCAACTTTTAGATCCTAAAGTGAGTTTCTTCTGCGAAAAATTTCGGCGTTTTCTCAGTAGGACATTTCATTGCAAGAATAGAAAGTCATTCCCCTATCTCTTGGATGAAGCTGTTAAAATATTAACTGGTTCCACAATAAGAGAACAAATGTACTTCAGAATGTTATTACAAAGCTACAGATTATTCTGATAACAAACCCATTAGATAATCAATTCTCCATCTAGGGATTATGGGAATTCCTTTTTGTTGTCTTCCCCCTCAAAATGTCATCAAGCTAAGCACCAAACTAAGACAGTGACAGAAAAATAAGGGGGGTAAAAAAAAAAAAAAAAACACAAATACCAATAAAACAAACCAAAAGACAAACACTGTCATTAAATTATCAGTATAGTGCCCTAAATTAACCCAATCAGTTTATACCTTCAGCGAGAATGGCTGAGTGAAAGTTCAGCGTGGGTTAAATCTATGGTACCTCTAGACATTATGTAAATGTACAGTATACAATTTTGGATTCACCATGCAAGAATACTTTTGTGTCTGTGTGTGTGTAACATTTAATAACTTGACATCCAGAATAATTTACATAATAGGACAATGGTTATTGAACCAGAGCTAGGGCAGTCATAGCCACGGTGGTCGAGTGCATCCCGAACAGATGGAGAAGAGAAAGAAATGGGTCAGTGGTGACAGGGTGTGGTAAACGTGAAGCACTGCAGACAAACTCAGCGACACTCCCACACTTTTACCGCCTGATCTACACTTCCAGTGACCACATAAGGAGCAGTCTTGTGAAAATCTGAAAAGAGAGTGAAAAGGAGCGATTATTCACAGATATGCCTGACTAATGATATCAGTGATTCTTGATGCAATGGTTAAACCTAGAAATATGCAGATATATTAAAATGTTACATGCGAACACATCCAACAACCTGTGCAGATGTGGTAACTTTTCTTTGGAGCTGAAGTGATCAGAATCAGAATAATGACTTCATAGACATTTGTGAAATGAACCACATTTGGAACATACTCACACTAGGAAATCTGCACACTTTGTTTGATTAGTGTGACGGCGATATTCTAAACTTGGAGGTGTGATTGGGGTCATTATCATGTTGGAATACTGCCCCGTGGCCCAGTTTCTGAAGGGAAGGGATCCTGCTCTTCTTCATTATGTTCATGTATGTACATGTTGGCATTTCCCACAGCCGGCAGCTCTCATGCAGCCCCGAACCATGACATTCCCACCCTCATGCTTGACTGCAGGTCCG